>QLIY01000385.1:0-141763 GCA_003260075.1 Phallusia mammillata | reverse complement strand
ATGCTCATTTAAATCAATTTTCAGTTTACAAAATAACACTATTTAATCTAAGTTAAATCATAAAATACTGATTTTTAAAGAAAGATAAAACAATGTATAAAAAAATTAAAACAATGTAATAACTAAAACAACATTTACTTTTCATTTGAAACATGGAAGCAGCTTGTAGAATGCCAAATACATCATCATCACAAAGAAAGATTTTTCCAGAGTAAATAAAATCCAATATTTGTTCAATAGCTTGCCAAGGCAGCTCCTTGAGCTCAACAGTGTTGGAGTATTTTTCCATCATCTGCACAAACAAAGTCAATGTATTGGTTTTCAAAATGTATTCTCAAAATGCATTGATTCGTTGTTGCATTCTGCACAGTGTTTTAATAAATAAAACGTGCTGTTTGCCATATTATTTAAAACTCCAAGAATGGTCCAGACATTAAAACAAAGCATATATGAATTAAAAGAATACAGTTTAAACTTTCAAATTAAAATTAGAGTATAACTCACATCTGTCTTGAACATTGTTGCAAAATAATCACAACTTGTTGCCAACACATTTTTATGAGCTGAAAATCTTTTTCCATTCACAACAAGTTCGACATCACAAAGAAATCCTTCTTTTCTTTGCCTAATAATAAAAGCTTGATTAACTAAAAAGTGATTGCTTTAGCAAGCACATGATTGCTTTAGCAAGCACATGATTGCTTTAGCAAGCACATGATTGCTTTAGCAAGCACACATGATTGCTTTAGCAAGCAAAAACGAATGGGTCCCCATACACATGTTTACGTAAATTAGTCATGGCAAAAAGGTTTTTGAATTCTTTATTTTTATATTTTTTTAGACAGACAAATTTGTAGAATGCATCAACTCAAAATTCAAAAGATTTTGTCCATATCATGTAATATCCTATCCATATCCTATAGCTGTGCAGGGCCAGTTTTGAAACAGATAAAACTTTCTTTACAAAACCTGGACATTATTACAGATATGGACAAATTAGGAAGATATTTTGCAGGAAAGGTATAGAGAGCAAATTGTTCTTTGGTAGTCTATCGCCATGTAGCAACTGAATTACTGTTCTATGATCTTTTAAAACATTTGTTCATGCATCATTCAGCAAACAGTGAATTACTCCCTTGGGCTTTCCAGTTTACACTTATTATGGGCTGTAAAAATAACCATTTGGCCAATTGGGCAAAAATGTTAAATACTAAACGACTGACCAACTACAAACAATTGTTTAAAATTTTAGCACATTAGGTCTTCTTCTGACCTAAAGGACTGGAAAAGTGGGGTTAAAGATGTTAAATCAAATTAAAAGTCATAAACTATTTTAAAATACTATACACTGTACAACCAACAAAGAATGAAACTTCTTAATTATGTGTTTTAGTCAGCACAGTCATTTATTTCAATTTACGTTTTGGGGGACTCTTGGTGAACCCCTGGGTCATTGGAGGTCAAAAAAGAACAAAAACAATATATGTCCACTTCAGAAAAGGGGAACCATAACAACTAGAAGGGTGTCACTCAGCAGCTTTTTCTGTTTATTGCAATGTGACATGTTTCAAAATACATTTGAATCATGTAAAAAGTAAAAGTTTCTTATTCACATGATTGTAAAGTACGCACAGATTGATTTTGTAGGCCACTTAAAAGAATCAGGTCAAACTGTTTAGATGCATGCCAGAAAACTTAGTCGAAGGCATAATTATTGGATTAGGGCTAAAAGTGCTGTAGTTACACCATCATTACACAGCATTCTGGAGCTAGGGCTCACAAGGAAATGGGGGGCATTGTGTGTAAACCTGACTGGAGTTAAACATCAGTGGGATCAGTTAAGAGCCTAAAAACTAACCACCTGTATCAGGAAAGAGGTAAGGTTCAACAAGAACAAGCCTGCCAGATAGTTTTAGGCACAGGAAGGAAAAGAACATCTACCTTTTTACGTTGATGACATCAGTACACTTTATGCTAAAATAATGTTATGAAGGTGTTGGCGAGACCAGTTGGGTCCCCAGAAGCTAACAACCTGTGTTAGGAAAGAGGGTCGGGCTTGACAGGAAAAGAAACCGCCGAAAAGAAACCTGCTGGTCAGTCTGCAGAACATGGCAGTTCCCGACGAGATCTCGCGCGTGCAGGAGGGGGGGGGGCGCGAAAATTCCGCATGCAACCCCCAAAAATTGGCGTGCAATTTTTTTTTTCAAATAATCGAACGTGCTGCTGCCACACTCTGCAGACTGGCCTGCTGGATAGTTTTAAGTGCCGGAAGGAAGAACACACACACACATGAACTGTACAGTAATAGTAGACTTCAAACTAACCTACAGTTTATTTACTTTACCAAAGTTTTAGTGGTGATTTAATCATTTAGTAAATAAGTATGAAAAAAATTACTTATTTACTGAAATAAAAACACTTGAAATGGTAATAAAAGCAGCATTTATGATAACATGGTAAGAACAAATAGGAACTAAAAACAGACAAACCAAAAAACAAAATTTTTTAAAAAAAACTACAAATAATTACACTTAGATAATTTGGGTCTGGTGTACTTTCTTGACCAAACGCAATAACTTCCGAACCCTGGGGGGGGGGACATATGCGTGTACGACCCGTAAGTTCGCGTGCAAGGCCAAGTTCAACAGGCGCAAAGCAAGTAAAAGAGGTCAAAACAGTAAAATTAAATGCCTTTTGTGCGAAATTCCCGCGTGCAACGCCCCAAAATTTTTTTTCAAAAAATAATCGCGGGTGCAGCTGCCACACTCTACAGACTGGGGACTTAGTATGAAATAAAATTAAATTTTCGAAATGATTAATTAAGTACCTCTTTTTGCAAAACAGGATTATGCACAAGTTGCACTTTTTCAATCTTTATACGTCTCGACGAATGTGGATAAAGAAATGAGGATTTAATAACCGGGTATAATGTGTGCGTAAATTCACGAGACTGTGTGGGCAGGTCACTCAGAATGTCTGCAAAAATAAAAAAATAATTAGTATAAGCGCAAAATTTACAAATGTATCAACAATCGTGGCCGTTTTTAGGCATAGAAACAGTTTTGTGCATGCAGTGTTTACTGTTTTAACTGGTAAGGTCGTATTAGAGCTGCTAGAGACAAAACACAATTGCCTTCCAATTACATTACATGCAATTTTAGGGAACTAAAATATAACTTTGCTTCAATAAATTAATGAAATAACATATGTCATAATAAGATTAACCAGTGCAATTGTAATTCTCACCTTTATTGCTTTGTTGCTCCTTTTTCCGAGGTATGTGAAATGTTTTCAACTTTTTGAAATCGTAAGTGGTCTCTTCAGCATTCATGTTGGCCGTGTATTTCACGCACCCACAAAACGACCCATACGTGTACTATGTTGAAACAATATTAGCAGCCAATTTTGACTGCCTAAACCCTATTTATATTAATGCTATTATTATAAACAACTTTTCGACAAATTCTCGAAAAATGCGTAAACCTCACGCACCGTTCGGTCAACCAGCCGCCTGATCACGTGACCACAATACCCGCCCCGTCTCAAATAAATTTCGAAAAAAATAAACGTAACTAAACTCCGCTGATCATATATTGTTGGCCTGTTACAATTTCGTTAATTTGTGACTGATCCTATTTACAAGCTTGTCTAGTCAAATTCTTGTTAAAAAAGGTTTTCTAAAATAGGCTACTCAATCCACTTTTTAAGCCATGCAAGTAACGGGGGGGGGGGGGGGGGGGGGGGGGGGGGGGGGGGGGGGGGGGGGGGGGGGGGGGGGGGGGGGGGGGGGGGATGCATTTAAATCCATTCTCCTGTCGAATCCACTGTATCTGTTATTTCATCCACATTGTTGGGGGTTAAAACAATCCATTTCTCCGCGACTTCTCTGGCATAGTTTAAATGTTATCGATGTTTGGGATTCCTTGTAACACAGTCAATTCAAACGTGGCGTGTATAACGGATTTACGATGTACCAGGAAATTGTCGTTCGTATCTCAGCCATTAAAAACAATACAAAGAACGGAAGTGTTGTGGAAGATTAGCGCTATTCCCTATGTTAACCAGCAGCACCAAAAGCATGACCCCATGTGGTAGTGGTATATTTTATTGACCATTCCACTACGCTTGCTCCTTCAACAAAACTCGGTTGATTAAAATGTTCAGCTTTATAATACATACAAACTGCACAGGCTACCCAAAAAATTAACTGACCATCTAACGAAATCCCATTTTCACAGAAACGACTACATTGGCTAAAGCAGGGCAGTTTTTTTGTATTATTTCAAAATTTGTGTACAAAATAACCGGACATATACAATAAATTTGTGCAAAAAAGTGTTCAGGCATGGACGCTCCTCGATTTGGCTGTGACGTAGTAAAACGATCGGTGTTCGGTGTCCAAGGTGTCGTCAGAGAGTGACACGTCATGAAGTGTGACGTCAGATAGCAATTTGTCGAAGGGAAAGTCCCTACTCCAGCAAAGGCTGCAAACATTCTGGAATGATAAAAAAACTGGTTGTTAACTAGTTAAGTAATTAGCGACCCAATAGTATTCTATCGAGCATGTGTTGTTACAAAAACAAAATTTACCCAATAGTTTTGTGACACTTAAAAGGCCGAAGACCAATTTATTAATGGAATAACTTACCATGCCCGGTTTATTGATTGGCATTTTTGATTTCACTTTCCAAACGCTTGGTTCGACAGTTTCCAAAAAGTCTCGGACTTCAGAATACGACACAGAAAAAGTAAAAGTCTTGAACGCATCAAATTTTTCGCAGAGATAGCCCTGACTAGCTGACCTAAAGAAAAAATGTTTGCAGCAACTTTAATAAACCCAAGTAACTTAAACTGATACCAGTTACTCTGTCTTAAACAGCTGAAAACAATGGTTTTAACAGATGTGTGTTTTAAAAAAACAGTGCTCGGCTAAGCATTGAACCTATTTTAAACAATTCAATCACGGTTAATCTATGTATTTATATCTATGTATCCATTTTCCAAATATATTTTTTACTCTAATTGGCAAGTTTATTTAAAAGTGATATCTCAGGCTTTGTAAATAAAAATCTGGGGAACAATAGTTATAATTTTGTTATGTTACATATACTTCAAACGCACCGTAAAAAGAGAATTGTCAGCCAAGTTGAACATGAGTTTTGACAACAATCAACTTAAACACACAATATATTGTTACCTTACAACTTTCAGTACTTTCCCAGACGAAAGTTTCAAATACTGTCTGCAATAGATTGCCAACTCAACAATATGATGCAGTTTTCGCAGGCCCTCAAATTTCTCAAGAAGTTTTTGGCTTTCATTGTGGTCAGGATTGGATTGAGACATAACTTGGTCCAATCGACCACTGGACGAGATGGAATTTTGAAAGAAAAACTCTGTGTAGTCACGTTGTAGCTTGTCTATGCCTATTTCAGCCAGTATTCGAACTGGAAGGTCTCCTTGCAAAATTGGAGCAGAAATTTTCCCCTGCATCAAAATATTACAAGAAAGTTAATGGGGATTCAGTTCATGTAAAGTTTGTTTTATCAACATCCAAAATGCAGATAGTTTTATGCCCCACATGGATATACCAAGGCCTTCCAAGTGATGCAAGTTTACTTTAGTAGGAGTAAAAATGTTATATTTAGCATAGCATAACTACTTCTACTCTTACAAAAACATTTGAGCCACAATAAGCTGCAGACAGTGCGCACTGTTTCGACCTATGAGGTCTCATCAGTGCAGCTAGTAAAAATAGTTTGGTTGTATGAGCTAATGTAGCCATCTGAAGGCGCTCCAGTTTGTTGGAAAAGCAATGCCTCACCAAACCTGTTCCATGCAAAGCTTGTTACTTCCAACAAACTCGAGTGCCTTTAGATGGCTACATTAGCTCATCTCTTGTCACCAACATCGGCAACACCAAAAACCTTATAGGTCAAAACAATATGCACTGTCTGCAGCTTACATCTGTTCACATTTCACATATGTATGATGCAACTAAGAGTACTGAACTGATGGTAGCCTTTGTAGGGTAACCTATTATGAGGATTTAAGTTGGTATACTAACATATGTTTATGGATATGGTATTAAACACTGTTTGGAACCTCGGTACATGTCAAAAAAGTATCCCGAAAAAACTAGGGGCCAAAAAAAAATTTCTAACAAAACATAAAATAATTAAGTAAAAGATAATTGTCATTAATCAATCTTTGAGATCCACTAGAGTTTACCTCATAGGATGATCTGATTAACTTGGCCAAGTACGTTTGATTCTCTTCATGCAACCAGAACTGAATACCTCGGCCCAATTCAAGTTGTTCAAACACAAATTGGATTCCTTTAATCAGATCTTGCTTGCTACCAACAAGCTGCAGAAACATTTTTTTTAGTCAAGTCTTTTTCGTGTTTTTAAAGTAACTTAACAACCTTTAGAACCTCCCAAATTCTTTCAGTGAAATCCAGTTCTGTTCTTGGGGTGGTGATGTAACCATCCTCTGGTAAAATTAGTGTCATGAAAATTAAATTGCTAAATAATTTTAACTACTATAAGGTTTGTAAATTCAAAAAATAAAATAAAAATGTGGAATCTAAATAAACTTGTCATGAATTTAATTAAAAAAAACAAAGCATTTGTGTAGCCCTTCAACGATTTATTTCTGTGTTTTGAAAAATATAGATGAAAATCAGAATTTCCAAAATAAATTTTGACTCCAAATCCAAATTATTTACAACTTAAAATGTGCCTATTATGAAAAAAAACACAGAGTTCTTTCCTAAAAAATGGTACGATTAGAATTTAAAATCTTTTTGCAATTAAACAGATTAAGCATAGTGCAATTAGGGAGATTTATCTGTATCTAAAATACATATTTGTACCTTCTATAGGTCAGAATTGAAGCTTTTCATGCACTTTATTGTATAGCAACTTTCACAGACAAATTGCATGTCATGATTATAATACAAAGTGCTCAAATTTATTACATAACTATGCCTACACGTAAGAGCATCACTGGCTACAGAATATGATGCTAAAATTGATTGTGAGAATTATAAATCCACATCCAAAGGTTAGCTACACCCAGTGGTGGGATTCAAATTTTTTGTCAGCTGGTTCTATCACAAAAGTCGGGGGGGGGGAACACAGAGTTCTTTCCTAAAAAATGGTACGATTAGAATTTACAATCTTTTTGCAATTAAACAGATTAAGCATAGTGCAATTTGGAGATTTATCTGCATTTGAAATAAATATTTATACCGTCTACAGGTCACAATTAAAGCTTTTAATGCACTCTATTGTAAAGCAACTTTCACAGACAAATTGTATGTCATAATTATACTACAAAGTGCTCAATTTTTTGTCAGCCGATCACAAAAGTCATATTTTTCAGACGGTTCTGTTACAAAAAGTCCATTGACATTGACAGTAACCAGTAATGCTAAACAGTTCGCTGATCTCATAAAATTTCGTGAGACGGTTCTACAGAACCGGTGCGAACCGGCTGAATCCAACCACGGGCTACACCCCATATGACACAGTGTTGTCATACTATTACCATCAGTTTCTTGTTCATTTTGATCCATCGATGAAACCATGTTTATATTACCGAATGAATCCACTACCTCATTTAACTTCTTTAACATATCCTGTAAGTAAAATGACAATGGGTGAGTTTATACTCATCTATCCAATTATAACTGTTCAAAAATGACTTAGTTTTCAAACACGCTTAGTTTAGGCTGAAGATTGATATTTGAGTAGGGATTACAGTAAAAGATAGTCACACAGTTTTAATAGTTAAGATGAACATAAATTCATAACTGGGATCAGCCATGAAGCATTCATGCAGACCAGTGATCAAGACACACTTGTGTATAAATCATAGTATGTCAGGCCCATTAAAGGCATTAAACCCAATCAGCTGGTCACCAAGCATTACCATGTGGAAAGGCATAGGCTAGAAAAATCAGTGGGATTCGAACCCAAGACAGGAATCTTTTCCAGACACACCATATGGAAATGCTTGGTTACCGGCTGATTTATTATAACATCTTCCATGGGTAGGGTGTACTACGACAGTCATAATAGTTGAGCATATATAACAGGGATGTACAACCTTAAAAGGCGTTTTTTTATAAATGACAGTTGCCCTCTTACAAAACAATAAACATAGAGCCAATGTCAAGATTATACCTTACAACAGGCTTGGTTTATATTGCATAAAAGTACACAAACAAACTACAATGCTACTACACAAAGTAGAAGATTTACAAACCTCTTGCTCCAACAATTCTGTTGTTTCTGTCCATTGAACCTCCTTGTCAGGACCGAAAGCACCAAGCAGTCCTAAATTTATAGACAAAATGTGAAAAACTGATTGATTTTTACTGTTTGTGTTCACACAGTGTTTTAATTCAAAGTTCAGAATTTGTATAGTGTATCTAGGTCACTCTACAAACTTGTTTTTTTAGGAAAATCTACCAATTGGATAAAAAGTGTTTTTGTGATGTGTGATATAATTATGGCATAATACATCCCACCACAATGTGTTTGGTTTTGAACCTCACCAAAATTTCTAGTTTTCTTCTCAACATAGACCGTTTTGTGATAACACCTGAAATAATTTTCTTAAACTTAAAATTTGGACCCCTGCAATTTAGTGTTAATTACATGTGTAGTTTCATAACTTCTCTTGAGGTGGTACCCATGTTTAAAAATATGCTGAAGTGTAAGCATTTTTATGAGGAATATAATAAAAGTGTATCCTTACCTTGTATAACTGCCAAATTTTTGTAGTAGCAGAATGCAGGACTTTGAATGCCTCCAGGTACAGGTTTCAGTATCACATCAATGCTCGTGATTGTAGATGGATCAAGAGACAAAATTTTGCGGACCTTTTGGAAACAAAAAAACATTGGTAAAATTTAGAGGAGCAAACAATGTATAAATAATGATCCCAGTGTTTTTGTATTCAACAGTTTTGTACAAGTGAACCACTGGCTTATGGCAATATTGACCAACCAACCATCATTAAACATTCAACAAGATAGTCGAATGGTTAGTGCAACCACTTTGTGTTCACAAGGTAGTGGGTTTTAATCCTATCTCTGCTGCTTCTGTTTACTGGAGAAAGGGACATTGCTCCAACCCAGTGGTTGTTGAACTAAATTGAGTTCACCAACTGCCCGAATTGAAAAAATCAATTATGAAAATTTTGAATAGACTTGCAATAAAACAGGCAGCTTGACGGCGGACTCATTGTGAGCATAACGCATTCAGGCGTTGTCCACCCACCGAGGATAAAAATGAAACAAACAAACAAATTAAAACTTACTTCAGAACATTTGACATGAATTGAGGATTGTGCCGTATTCTCTCCTTCATCTTTTACAAGAGAGGAGCAGGAACCAAAGAGATCAAACTCCGCGTACATATCTGTCATTGTGCTAGATTCATGCAAAAACCTATTGCTTGATTTCGATGGTGATTTTCCATTACGGTCGTCCCATGTTTTGGCAGAATAAGGGCCATGGCAGGAAATAGCATTAGTAACAATACGACATGCATTGCCACCATCACTGGCATCGTTTTGTACGAGTAAAAAATATATCCCCCGATTGTTCGTTTGGCCATCACACAAGGCAAGAATAGGAAGAAACTTTTTTAAACTGTTGTTGCCATTTGCAAGGCAGTAGGAAAAATGGGAAATAAAATTTTGTGCCACACTAAAAGGCACTAAATTATCAATGGACAGTCCATTAGCTGTTTTTAAGCTAAGGCTGTCATTGCAAGTGTCATCATTTGGCTGGTCAGTTACATTGAGGTAGTCTGAAAAGCCATTACTCATGTTCTTACTACATGATGACTCAGCGTACATATAAGTAGTAATATCTGGCAGTGATTCCTCTGTCACTTTTGATGTTAAGTCTTTTATGAGGTGGACAAGTGGATCGTTGTTTGATTTTGAATCAGTTTGTGATACATCAAGGGTTTTTGACAAAATGCATCCGTTCCATTCTGCTTTGCCATTTTCGTTTAAAAATTTTATCACATTACAAAAATTTTCCATGTTGTCATCTGTAAAGCACATGGTATGAATATCAGTACAGAGTGTGAAACTAAAATGCTATAAAAATCTACACGTACCAACACAAGGATAAAAAGTGTTGAATAGTCTTTACATGTTATCTTCATACAATATGCACACATACAAGAAAAAGCATAGAAGTATACAAAACATATTGGTTTGGTTTCCAAATACACAATGGAAAAAACTGTTTACAAGTAATATTATGTACACCGATAAGGTCTACTTTTTGGCCTCAATTTCCATTAAATACTGAAACAGTCTTGCAAGACAAGCATCAGAATTTACAGGCTTTGCTGGAATAACTGTTTCATTAATTGAATCCACTGATTTATCAATAAGAGATGAATTTTGTACGGAAACTTTTTCTTTAATAATAGCTGAATTGTTTAAGGTTGGCATTTCCATCTGAAACTTTTCCAACATAAAATCATCATTGGTTAGTGGATTATTACTTAATATGGTAGAGTTTAGAGATAGCAAAGTCATATCAGGCTCTTCAAGAATTCCCCTTTCAGGCATTTCTATGACGGTTTCATCCGTGCGCAGAGTTTCAACAGACGAATCAACTGTTGACGCTGTAGAATCTGCAGTTGTGTCTGACTGGGCCAACAGAGCCTTCCATGAGGTTTCATCAAATGCTGCACTTGCGTCTGTTTTGTCATCTGATGTCGTTCTTACTTCGATACTTGTACCACCATCGATACTTGAAAAAGGTGGGTAGGATATTTCACTTCTGTCTTGAACCGACAGCGGGTGCTCGGATATATTTAAATCCGATGTATTCTCTGTGCTTGTAACATCCTTGAGCTCAACACCAGGGGTTTGTGGGGTCAACTCAATAAATGATGACACATTCGGGTTGTAATCGGTCATAGAAGTTTGCGGTTTCATGTACATTGAAATGTCTGGTTGCAACTCCATAAATGAATGCTTGTCGAAACTAAAATCAGAAATCGGCTGACCCGAGGAGCTGCTTGAGTTACTTTTCTGTGGTTCAACAAATGGTGTTAGTTCCACAAATGATAAATCATCATGACTTGAGGTAGGGGTCTTTAGAGTCTTGTAGTCAAATTGCTTGCCGCTGGGGGGGGGGATCAACTTTCTGTGGTTCAACAAATGGTGTTAGCTCCACAAATGATAAATCATCATGACTATTACTTGAGGTAGGGGTCTTTAGAGTCTTGTAGTCAAATTGCTTGCCGCTGCTTGATTTACTTAAAATCGATGGTGTCCGCACACTGTTGGTGCTTATTTCATGTACTTCCATAGTGTCAGAATTTTCTTCTGCAACGGCAACATTACTTTTCACACTCTCTGATGCAGAACTAGAGGCCATAGAAACATCAAAAGGTTTTTGATTTGGGTCAGTCATCATTGGGGGGGGGGAGATGTGGAACTGGAGGCCATAGAAACATCAAAAGGTTTTTGATTTGGGTCAGTCATCATTAAAAGACTTGGGATCTTCAAAGTTGCCCCAGTGCTTGTGGGCCCCTGAAAGCTTGTTAAACTGTCACCACTACTTTGTTCACTCATATGAATAACATTAATACTGCCACCATCTTGGGAATGATCAATAGAGTCAGATTGGTCAATCAAAGCCTGCATTTCAGGACTAACTGGTGGAGTTACTTTGTTAAGTTGTTTGCCCACTGTAGCTGAAAGCTTTGCAATCGCTGCATGTTGTTTTTGTTGGGCGATAAGCTTTCTTTTGTACTCTTCCAAAATGTCTTGCTGTCGCTTAAGCTCCTCTTCTCGCTTCTGTATTCCGGATGCAATCTTTTCTAAGGGGGGGGGGGGGGGGGTAGTGACACAACTGATCCAGTCGTCGCGGTACCACTTGTAAATGAAGAGTTGTCTGTGTCACTAGTTTTAATTTCAGATTCTGAAGAAGTTATGTTGATAGAATCAGTTGATTTGTCACTCGTATCTTGTACGCTGCTGTCAATTGATGGCTCACTCACTGACAATGCATGTGTTTCTAGAATCCGCCGTTGAAATGCCAGCACGTCTGGTTGCTGAAGGGCTTTGCTTACGACAGAATGTGTGAACTGTTGAGGTTTAACTGAAGAAGGGGGGGGGGTGCTGCTGTCAATTGATGGCTCACTCACTGACATGGCATGTGTTTCTAGAATCCGCCGTTGAAATGCCAGCACATCTGGTTGCTGAAGAGCTTTGCTTACGACAGAATGTGTGAACTGTTGAGGTTTAACTGAAGAAGTGGGAGCCAATGGTGGTGTTGGTGCACTTTTTTCTTCTTTTTCAGGCAAGCTTGGTTCGTCTTTCTGCTCAGTGTCCTTTACTGGCACATCACTGTAACTTTCAGGTGGCGAGAAGTCAGTCTTTAAGGGCTTTGTAGTTTCTTCATCTTTTTCACCTAATTCCAAATCATCTTCTGCACCAGTGGTGGTATTTGAATCTTCAGAACTCATTTTTCCATCTTCTTTTTCCTCTGGTAATTCAAAAGCAACCGCTTTCTTCTTTTTAGGCTTTACAGGCCGTGTCTCACCAATGTCTTTTGGCATAGAGGGGGGGGGGGTTAATTCCAAATCATCTTCTGCACCAGTGGTGGTATTTGAATCTGCAGAACTCATTTTTCCATCTTCTTTTTCCTCTGGCAATTCAAAAGCAACCGCTTTCTTCTTTTTAGGTTTCAAAGGCCGTGTCTCACCAATGTCTTTTGGCATAGATGGAAGCTTAATAGGTGGATCTCTGTCAAATTTTAATTTGTCACCAGGGGGGGGGGAGTTTAGCAGGTGCATCTCTGTCTAATTTTAATTTGTCTCCGTAATCTGGGACCTGTGTTCTCAAGCGATTTGCAACCTTTTCGTAACTATCTTCTGTCTCACTTGTAGCCATTCCAGACGAAAAGTCGGATGTTTCAGTGTCTGACTGAGTGACTGATGTAGCGGTAGCACTCTCTTCCGGGGGGGGGGCTCGGACCTGTGTTCTCAAGCGATTTGCAACTTTTTCGTAACTATCTTCTGCCTCACTTGTAGCCATTCCAGACGAAAAGTCAGAGGTTTCAGTGTCTGACTGAGTGACTGATGTAGCGGTAGCACTCTCTTCCTCTTCTTGTGCATCTGCTTCACTCGTCTCTGCCTCCTCTGAAGTTTCAGTTACAAACTGAGTTAAAGGATCAGTGGACTCATGCTCTCCTGCATCCGATAAATCCAAATCCCATGACTGCGGGATCCCCAAAGTATCTAAAAGTTCAGCCTGCGTTGCATCCTGAAACTGAGCAGTTTTTCCAGGAAATCCTGAAAAATTATTACGCTTTGTAAATGCTGCTTTTCTTTGTAACATTTTTACATCTGATTCGAGCTTGGTGTACTCATGAGTCATCCGAGCTTTTCGTAGTGCTGCTAGGTGGCGAACCCGAGCACGTTCAATTTGTGCGGAGTGATCACAAATTCGGTCTTTATCCAGCTCTGCGCATCTTGACTCTTCGTCCAAAGCAGCATCTTTTGCAGTTATTTCCTGAGCATAAGACCTTTCCACTAATGCAGTTTGTGTCCCATTGGTCATGATGGTTGTTTCACTGTTGCATCCACTTGTTTCATCGTCTTTCGTGGCTTCTTTTTTGGGCAACATGGCAATTTGTTTTGCACGAATGGCTTCCTTTTTCTTGACAAGCAACCTTCGCTCCAGTAGAGCGTTTTCGTTTTCCTCCTCAATTGCTTTCACCATTCTTGCTCTTTGCACCGCCTCGGTGTAACGTTTGTGTGCTTCACGCTTTTGTTGGTCAAAGATTGCAGCAACTAAAGCCTGGTCAGCCACATCAGATGCTGCATTTTCATGTGCTTTGCCAAACTCAGACAAACCTTCCACATATTTTTCTTTTGATATGGCATAGTTTACATTTTTCCTGTTTTCAAATTCTTTGTTCAATTTTTGAGCAACGTCTTGTAAGACATTGCGTTTTTGCACCTTCACTTGCGATCGCACTCGCTTTGCTATCTGTTGTTCTTGTTGGCGAACTTGTATCAGTCTTATTTTTCGCCTGTTTGCCAGTTCTTCAGCTGGACTCAAACGGCCATCAGTGACCAATGAATGTGGTAACTTATCCATGACCTAATTCATGGTTTTATTAAAACAACAGCAATAAAGATAACTGAAAACTAAAATAACAACGTCAGCAAAAATAGTTCCGCGTCAAGCTAATAATAAACAAAAGTTTTGATCTCTTTTATTTCAGTAACTAAAAAGACTGTTAAGACAAAAGCGTTTAATAATATTAATTTCAGTTCCAAAAGGACAATTAGCCTCAATCAATACTTTGGTTTACTTTTGAATACCTGCCTTTTAAAATACAACAGAACTTAACGCATTAAAATCATCTAAAATAGGTTTAAAATGATTTTACTTTCAGGTGTCATATATATAAGTTACTGATTACTGCTGTTTACGACCACAAAAATGGTGAGAAATAGCGATTAAAGGTACCATTTTTTGAAAACAAATTTAAATTTGCGCACCAACCATCAATCCAAAACCATACGCTATAGGTCGCTAAATTCAAACAAAAATCGAAAAAATAATCAGTATCTTATCCGTTTTCAAACTATATAGCTGCAAAATAATTAACTCATAATTTTATTTGTATGATTTATAAATCACACAAACAATTTAAGTTTCGTTACCAACCAAAAAAATCTTCAATTTAAATTAGAAATTTCTATGAAATGCAACGGTCCGTTAAACTTGTTTTTGACGACAGCCGTTCAAGCGTAACATTCTTTAAAGATAATTTGGCCAAATTGCGTTTGGAACTGAATTGTTTCTCTTAAAATCGCATTAAAACTTTATTTTAACCATGTACAAAGCAAAAATATGTGTGGTTGGTCCTTGTGAGGGAGGAAAAACGCTGCTATCAAATTTCCTTGGTGACCAGGTAAGAAAATTATGGTTGATTTGGTTTTTCAGGAAAATTATGTTGTTTTCAGATCTAGTAGTTTGGGTAGAAACCAACTAACAATGTTGCTATTTATATTTACCTAATCATTTGTGTTGTTTAGTTAGTTGCTTTAACATTCATCCAATATAAAAAGGGCTACTCTAAAATACGCAATCTACGCAATCTACGCAATCTACGGGGGGGGGGGATGACACTTATTGACAGAAACTATCTATTGATAGAAATTTTTATGTTTAGACAGATATTATCAACAGTACTTACAAGCCAACTGCTGGTGTTCGAATATTGGAGTTTGAAAACCTTGTTGAAAGTAGGAATAACAATTCTGTGAAAGTTGATGTGGAACTGTGGGACTGTAGTGGAAATGAGAACTTGGAAAGTTGTTGGCCAGCAATGGCACATCGCGCTGACGGTAGTTAGACCTTAAGTTATTTCACGAACTGTAAATGACTTGTATTTTGTTAAGGTTGCTTTTTTTCATTGACATAGAATGTAAAATAAAACGAATTCTTACCTTAACAAATTAGAAACATTTTCATTCTTCACCGATATGCTACATAGTAGATGCTAAATCATAAAAAGATCATTAAAATTGTATCTTTTTATCAACTTCACAGGTTATATTCCTAGAGCTTAAGTTTCTATTTACAAACCACATGTACAAATGAAGGTAAATTCCTCCCCCTTAAGTTAAACAATTCCTCCCAGGTTGAGAAGGGGTGGTACTAAATACCGGATGTTACCGCATGTGACCACAAAATATTCTGCTTAAAATACTGCATTGTATGTCAAACATGGGAATACAAGCCCAACAAGGGTAAAATAAACCAGATTGTAGTGTCATTTTATTTACAAACCTTTACCCAACCCGAATAGCTCTAACCGTTACCGCTTTCAAAAGTCCGCAGAATTATATTTTCGTAAAAGCATATTCAAGTTCTTCACAACTTCCTGTCGCATGATAACATGTGGTATACCATGCGGTCGCATGCGGTCACATGCGGTATTATGCAGTATCATGCGGTATTTAGTACCACTGGTTGAGAAGCACTAGACTCAAGAGGGGGGGGGGGTGATAACATGTGGTATACCATGCGGTCACATGCGGTAACATGCGATATCATGCGGTATTTAGTACCACTGGTTGAGAAGCACTAGACTCAAGAGATAAACATTATTTTCTGTGGGTGTGTAATAGAAAAGACCTACATTCATTTACATATGTTTTGTTGATTGGTGTTTATCCATTTTTAAGGAGTGATTATCGTTTTTGATCCTGCTGTAACAAGGACGTCTCCTTCAGTTGAAGCTTTCTACAACTTCTTCGTCACTAATCAAAAATTAAAACCAGGGAACTGTTTGTTATTTGCAAATTCACGATCAAAAGAAAATCGAAACATCCCATCTCCATTACCCAATGTACAAACGGTGAGTTATCTTTCTGTATGACTATAAATGTTACAACTAAGGCGTACTGGGATCAGCCCTGAAGCGTTCAAGCAGACCAGTGATCATAGCAATCCAGTACATGTGTATGTTCACCTTAGCTGATCAATGGTCAAACTGGTGATCCTCTGCTAAGAAGCTGACATGTGTAGCATACAAGGCAGGCAACGTTCCTTGTGATTCTGCTTTCAATGTGCTCACCGCTGAGCCTGTGTAGCTCAGTTGGTAGAGTCCTGGAAAGACTCCAGTCGTGGGTTCGAATCCCACCGCAGGGTAAATATTTCTAGCCTACGCCTTGCCTTATGGGAATGCTTGGGAGACAAGCTTAATTTGGTATAAAGTGCTCAATAGAGCTGGCGTACTAGGATTTTAAAATGTTACATGTTGAATGTATGTCTGTCTAAAACGTATGCGCCAGTTTTTTGCAGCATTTAAGTAGCATTATATGTTTTGGTTGCAGATAACCTCCAACTTTGAAAACAAATCTGATGAGATTCAAAATGCCTTTCAAAAACTGTTGGAGAAAATTCTAGTTAAACTATCTGACAGTCGCGATAAAGAGGAATTAAGCATTATATCCTGAATACTGGTGCAGTTGACGACAATTATATAAAACCAACTATAAGCGACACACTGTTTATGATTGTGCATTAGTAAATTACAAACCAATATAATTTGTTCTATGTGTAAGCCAGGCATAACCAGTGGTGGGATTCAAATTTTTTGTCAGCTGGTTCTTTCACAAAAGTTTTATTTATCAACCTGTTCTTTCACAAAAAGTCCATTGACAGTAACCAGTAATGCTAACTGGTTCGCTGGGGGGGGGGGCTAAGCATTATATCCTGAATACTGGTGCAGTTGAAGACAATTATATGAAACCAACTATAAGCGACACACCATTTATGATTGTGCGCTACTGAATTTGTTTCTAATATTAGCAATATCACATTCTGTAAAAATAACAATATATATGAGTTGAGCCAAAAGTTTTTGTAAAATGTTCAAGTATTGCATAAACTTATTTAGTAGATCTGTCATTTGGAAAATTTTAACCTCTTTTTTGTGAAAACTTACTGACTGTTTCTTCTACTTTTCTGCATGTCAATAAAAAGATAGATGATATTTTGTACATTTTGCGTTGATGTGTATTAAGTCTAACGAGGCCATAGACATCTTACACAGCAAACCACGTATATATGCAAGCCACGAAAAAAGCGTCTGTTGGGGGGGGGGATGAGACTGTTTCTATAGAACCAGTTTGGACCGGCTTAATCCCACCACTGGGCATAAAGTATTTCAAAATATGTTATAAGCCGGAGACTGCTCAGTGGATCTGTCATTGTTATATTTTTTCTTGTATTTTCTATGTAGGGATGGATTTTCGCAAATTTCTACTGAATGCTTTTTCCTCTTTGTTGCATGTGAATAAAAATAGATATTTTGCACAATTTGCGTTGATGTGTATTAAGTCTAACGAGGCCATAGACATCATACACAGCAAACCACGTATATATGCAAGCCACGAAAAAAGCGTCTGTTTGGCGTATTTCGGAACATAGAAATAAAATTACAAGTTGCACGCATTGCAAAAATATTGCCACGCAAAAAGACACACTAATATACCAAAATTACACCAAGAAATACAAAACACTTGCTTATTACCCGCTAAAAAGGTAAAATGAACGTGGTGCGAATGTTGTTTCGTATGGCTGGTGCAAAAGTAGAACATAGTACCAAAATGTCATGAAAAAATTGGCCAAAATGTCATGGAAAATGTCAATTAACTTGTTTTAAAGTACTATTAAGATATAAAACAAATGCATTCTAAACCAATAAGTTTTAATTTGAGGCTATTTTTGTTTGGTTTGATAAGAAAGTAGCACAATTTTATCCAGTGTTTTCGTATTGCATCAATTAAACACAAAAAAATCATTAGTATCAACACAAACACAAATATATATTAATCGTCATGAAATTTTGTACAGCATTCAGTCATAAAACACATCTATATTTTGTGTATACAATCACCAGTACCAGGTAATGTTGCACAAAAAGGCTAAAAACAATTCATGTGTATCATTTCAAGACCATACTCAGCCCTATAAAGGGTTGACCTTGTATATAGTTCTAAGCCAGTGCATGATTTATTCTTGAGTAAGTCGATCACTGGATTTCCACCAATAAGTCGTCTCCTTCCACATGCATGCCAGATTTCACTGCAACGTCACGCACTTCTCCATCAACTGTCGCCGCGACAACCATTTCCATTTTCATTGCGCTGATTACGATGAGAGGATCTCCTTTGGCAACTTGGTCACCAACCTACAAACAAATAAAAAACGTCAATGACACAAAAACTAGTAGATTAAACCTTTGCTTATACTAATAGTCAAATCAAGGTTGAATTTAGTAGGTTTCTGACTCATTTGCAAAGATAGTCACAACATTTGGGGGTAAAGGGGTGAAAATGGATATATACAACTTTAAGTTACAGGGGGGGGGGCATACTCGGCCCTATAAAGGGTTGACCTTTTATATAGTTCTAAGCCAGTGCATGATTTATTCTTGAGTAAGCCGATCACTGGATTTCCACCAATAAGTCGTCTCCTTCTACATGCATGCCAGATTTCACTGCGACATCACGCACTTCTCCATCTACCGTCGCCGCGACAACCATTTCCATTTTCATTGCACTGATCACGATGAGAGGATCTCCTTTGGCAACTTGGTCACCAACCTACAAACAAATAAAAAACGTCAATGACACAAAAACTAGTAGATTAAACCTTTGCTTATACTAATAGTCAAATCAAGGTTGAATTTAGTAGGTTTCTGACTCATTTGCAAAGATAGTCACAACATTTGGGGGTAAAGGGGTGAAAATGGATATATACAACTTTAAGTTACAAAATACTTTAAAATACGCTGCAATGTACCAATAAAAAAAGTATGAAACTCCAGAATCATCTACTTTAGCAAGTATAGCCGTTTTAAAAATTTCACGTTTTGGGGGCTGTGGGTGAACCGAGGCATCAAACGGGGTCAAAATTCACATGGACCATCTTTAGACCAATCAAATCCACGTTAGACGGAAAAAAAGTATAGACAAAAACAATATTACTGTAATTACCATTATGTTATACTTTTTAGGTCTTCGATCAAAACACTATTTTTACTTATGTAACAGTAGTATGTGTTGGCCAAGGTGTGTTAACATCTTGTATTTTGCACTGTATTTAGTTATGGTGCCAAAATGAAATGTTTTTCAAAGCACAACAGAAATTCTTGGAAACATACTGTCACAGGTAACGTGGCATATTGTTGACAACATATTGAATTTAGGAAGCATTGCAAGACTGACCTTGACTCTAACCTCAAGGACANTGGCAGCAATAGCTTATTGACTTTGTATGTAAATAGATTGACATTTTGTTGTTTAAGTTGATTGCCGTTTGGTTCACTACGATCTTTTGTTGCCGGTCCGTGGAAATTTTGTAAGTTTTTACCGGTCCAGTGGCGTAGAAAGGTTGGGAACCACTGATTTAAACTGTCAAATTTGTATGTGTTGTTTTTTGGGGTAATGAAATTAAAATGTAAAAATTTGTGTTTTACAAAGCAACATTCTGTTTTCAGTATATATTTGACAAAATTATGTAAAGTGCACACTAGGTTAAGGTGATAAATCCTGTATGTTTGCTATGAAGAACTGCACACCATATATTGTCCTTAAACTTTATCCTAAAATCACAAATAACTGATAAGTTTAAGTACAAACCTTTAAAGCCTCCTTGTCTTTAACTAGTATCGTCCTCAACTGCCCGTTAAGTTCCATAAAAACTTCTCTCTCTCCAGTTTCTTCTTTCAAATCACCGACTGCCAGTGGCTTAATGTGAAGAGTTTTGCCTGGAAAAAAAGTGGTTTCTATTTAACTCATTCTTTGGCAACTTCAGTTTAAGCTTTAAACATATTGGAATTAAAGGTTCTTTGTTTGAAGCAAATGACCCCCTTAAATTTAACACAGTTTATCCAATTTAAAGTTTGTATTTTATTTCACACCTGGTTCAAGAGTCACTTTCAGTTCGTCAGCGATTCTTGGTCCCATCAGGAAATTGGGTGTGTCCAGTTTATCTACTGGTCCGTATTTCTTGAAGAAACGCAGGTAGTCGTCAGTGACCTGGAATGACAAAAAGGCGTTTGGAAAAAAATACATGAAGAAAGTAGTTTCAGATATAAAGTTGTAAGTCGGGCCTGGCTTTTGGGGTTTGGTATAAGCTGAAGTTATAACTTGATTTAGGCCTGGTATGGACATAAGTATACACTTTGTCATGCTTGTGTCAAAATTTCATCTTGGTGAATCCTAATTGTTAACTTTGTTCCCCGACAAAGTTTATTTATCTTGTGTATGTTTATGCATTACTGATTTTGTGACAATGTGACAACTGGCAACTTGCTTGACCTCTTACTCAGTATGTTTAGTTACCTAGTTGTTGGGTTACCTCATGTGACTTAGGGGGGGGGGGAAAATAATATCCGATGAAGAGATGGACAACGGGCCTGGCTTGTAGGGTCTGGTATGAGCTGAAGTATGAACTTGACTTAGGCCTGGTATGGACATAAGTATACACTTGGTCATGCTTGTGTCAAAATTTCATCTTGGTGAATCCTAATTGTTAACTTTGTTCCCCGATAAAGTTTATTTGTCTTGCGTATGTTTATGCATAACTGATTTTGTATATGTGACAACTGGCAACTTGCTTGACCTCTCACTCAGTATGTTTAGTTACCTAGTTGTTGGGTTACCTCATGTGACTTACTTACGTAAAATGCTTTGAATATGTATATTATTGATTTTAATAAAAACTTGTTTATTTATTCTATTTGAATAAGATAATTTAACGCTATTTTTCACCTAACTCTATTAAAAAAAACATTTTAGATTTAAAGTTTCAGGCTTGAACTTTTGATGTCCAGCACGTTACAACTGTAATAAGATGTTTATGTTTTTACTTTTGGGTACATTGCAGCACTCATGACGTCTTCGTCTGTAACTGAACCGTGCTCCTCAATCAAGTCTCGTTTAAGTTGTTCGCAATCGAGAGGTTCCAATGACGCACCAGGTCGACCTTCGATGATCGGTTGATCTCGTACAATCTGTATCCAAAAGAAAAAAACACTTTTGTCATGTATTTATGCATTAACTTTACAACAGAGAAGAATTGCTTCAACCAGACACAGTTTGTGACTGCAGTTGAGCAAAAAAAATGAATTTTGGGGAGGTTAACAAAAAACCGAAAAGGAATTTCTGCTTTTAATTTAAATCAACAAATAATCAGTGATATCAGTGATATGAAGGTCGCATAAGTTACACCCGTTTATAACCACTTGATTCACATGAAACAAAGATCTTTATTTCACATGACTCAAGTGTTTCTCATGATTAAATTTTTGCACTATCACAAAAATTTTGCAGAAAAAAAGTTACCTTGCTTCGAAGGGGTTCGGGGAAACCACCTGGTGGGTAACCTATGACCCCTCTCATCATGTCGATGACAGATTGGGGGAACGATAACTCCTCTGCTCTATCTTCCACGTCCTGAGCAGAGAGATTGTTCTGCACCATAAACTGTGCCATGTCTCCTACTACTTTCGACGAAGGAGTAACCTACAATCCAAAAACATTTTTTATGAAATGTTTAAACTTCAAAAAATTTGGGCAAAAAGAAATGGTTACATTAGGTTTTTTCCAAATGTACAAAGTTTTTGCACACAAAAAACTAGAAGAGTGGCTTTCTGATATACTTCCATTTTATATATGGGGGGGGGGGGGGGGGGGGGGGGGCCTATTTGTAAAGTAATAAAAAATGGTTAATAAATTATGTTGAAAAAAATAATTTGAGTTGTTTAAATGTGTTGTGCATATTTTTTGGATAAATTTCGTTTGTCAATCATGGCATTAATTTTTCACATTTATTCATATCTGTTTATCAACTATTCAAATTGAGTTAAGCATAAAAATTATAGTTTGCATTTCACCTTTACAAGGTCTCCGAACATTTGATTGGCTTCGATATATCGCTCCTTTACTTTGGAGAATTGACTCCCAAGACCCATTGAATGTGCTGAAAAGGTAAAACAAGTGTAATATATAAACAGGCCATAAACACTACATTTAAAAAGCTTTTTAAACTATTCTGACCAGGGTTGTTGGGTTGGTTAAAAGTGTTCAAATTCTGACCTTACTCTTAACAACTGTTTTGACTCCAATTACCACAAAGCTATAATGTGGCCAGTGCACAATTTGGGGGGGGGGTAAACACTACAATGCAAAAAGTTTTTTAAACTATTCTGACCAGGGTTGGGGGTTGGTTAAAAATGTTGAAATTCTGACCCTAACCCTTTACAATGTTTTTGACTCCAATTACCACAAAGCTATAATGTGGCCAGTGCACAATTTATTGCTGCCTTTTTAACAAAATTTCAAAAATCCCGATTCCGAATCAAACTCAACAATATTTAAAACCTAATTCATAGTAAGCCTTGTCATGTTGGAATGCTTGGTGACCGGCTGATTCAATACAACACCTTCAATAGGCCTGGCATGCTATGATTTCTATATATGAGTGTGTAGTGATTGCTGGTCTGTATGAACACTTCAGGGCTGATCTCAGTTATGAATTTATGTTCATCGCAACTATTTAAAAACTAACTACACCTTACAAAGCAGAACTCATTTTCAGATGTAGCATTCAAATAACTGTGCAACTACACAAAAAAACACTAGTTATACATTTTTAGTTATGTAGTTTTACCAGATAAAGTAAAAACAATCCAAATTTGAATAAGGTTTACCTTGGAAGTGAAGATTTGTGTATTGTCCACCTGGAATTTCATGCTTGTAGACACTTGAATCACCAGATTTCATCGAGATGGTGCATTCGAACGGAGCATACAGCTGACGAGTTTGTTCCCAGTAGTCGTTGTACTCGTTTAAATGTTGCATTGGAATTCCTTTGCACGAAAACAAATAATTGGAATATGTAATACTTCAATATACATAAACATAAGCCAAATTTGACAAAACAATACAGAGGAATAGGCTGCAGACAGTGCACACTGTTTCGAACATATAAGGTCTCATCAGTGCAGCTGGTGGCCAGAGATCGGCCGTATTGGCTAGCGTAGCCATTCAACAGCACTCCAGTTTGTTGGGAGTAACATGGTAAAAACACATTTTACACTAGCCCAGTGGTTCTCAAATTGGGGTCCGAGGATCCTTAGGGGACCGCCAGCTGGGACGAGAGATCGGCCGTATTCACTAACAAAGCCATCTAATGTCACTAGGATTTGTGGAGTAACAGGCTAAAATGTCATGTCTCACAATATTTATCATTGAGATTAAAAACAGTGTTTTGAAACACTATATATGGATCTGTTCATAAAAATGATGAAAAAAAATACCAAAATAGACATAAAAAAGCGACATGCTTTATTGTTTAAACGTTTTGACAAATGCTCATGCCATCATCAGTGATATAAAGGGCCACATCAGTTACACCTATTTATGGCCACTATAGTCACATGAAAGACTGATAAAAAAGGTACACCTTTGGGCTGTTATATTTTCAAAACAAATACATCAAAATAATGACCCAACTTAGAAATATGTTAATTGACGTAGTTTTCTGGGAAATTGTGTATCTCTGTTTATGATCATACCTGTATCCAGCTTGGTTCTCTCCAGTGATGTAACAATGGCTCCAAGACTTGGTTGTGATGTCATACCCGACATGGAATCGATAGCAGCGTCAACGATATCTGCTCCACTTTCAGCTGCAGCTAACATAGCAGCTACACCTAAAATACAAAAGTTAGTTGTAAAAAAATTATAATAAATAACAGCTGCACCTAAAATATTTAAACAATAATTTTAATAACAGGAATTGAATATTACATAAAGTGTAACCAACAATACTCCACAGCTTAAAAAATAAATTTAAATTGCAAAATATACTTAAAATATGGGCAAGGGCCATTCAAGTATAGAAAAGGAGTAACTGACTGCTAAGGATGTGCCAAAACTGCAAATGTTCTGTTTGGTCAAGCACCGAGCATCTCATGTTAATGCTTGGTGCCTAAACATGCTTGGTGCATTGTAAAGACATGTTAGTTTTGTAGCTTTCCAAGGTCCCCAATGTCACAACAGTGTATTAAATTGTACAGGGCCCAAGAGTGCACATTTTTCCACACTCTAACATAGTTAAAAAAACAGTCATCTTTGTTCTTGGATACCCTTTCGAACGATAGTTTTACATGTCAGCAGGAAATAAATATGCAAATTTAATGCTCAAGTCAGTTTGTGGTACTGCTCGGCCGAGCACCAAACATAACAAAACAGTGATGCTCCATACCGAGTTCTTGGGTTCTGGCTCAGCCCGGCCCATCTCTACTGGATTTTTTCCACACTAGGATTATTTTGTTTTCAAAATCTTGCTTTATTCTCAAACAATGTATCTACCTGCTCCAGATGTATCATGTGTATGTACATGGATTGGCATATCAGGATATCGCTCACGTAGTTCACCAACCAATATTCGAGCAGCTTGCGGTTTAAGAAGACCAGCCATATCCTGAAAGTAAATGTTAAAATTAACACTAAAAGTTTAAGCAAAGAGTTGTTGGTAATTTAAATTAGGTTCCTATCTAATCCAGTAAAGAAAAATGCATTAGCAAAATATTCGTTTTTTTTTTATTTAAAACTATGTAAAAGTATTTTATAAATAAAGAAAAATCTTTGTTTATAGCAATAAAGTAAAAATGTAAGCTAAAATTTAAAAAAAACTTTTCATCTTCTATGATTCAACTCCTAACCATTTAATTTTCCTTACGTTTTTACCAAAAAACATCACACAAATTTCAAAGTTACCTTAATGCACAAAATATGCGTTCCCATCTTAACGAGTTCATCGGCGAGATTGAGGTAATATTTTAAATCGTATTTTGTCACTCTTTCGGGGTCAGACACGTCGCCGGTGTATGACATGGCAGCTTCGATGACGCCACCAGCTTCACCGACAGCCTCGATGCCCAATTGCATGTTGGGTAAATAATTCATTGAATCAAAAACTCGGAAAATGTCCATGCCATTAAAACATGCAAGTTCACAGAATCTGCAAATAAATTAGGTGTTTTTTAACAGTGAAAAGTTTGTCCTTTTACACCCCGTTTGTTTTATACAACCCTATCTCCTTTTTTGCAACAAAATATAACAAATAAACTGGAGGCGACATGAAATGCTGCAGGCCGCAATTTGCTTACCCCATAGTCCAGTGGTTCCCAAACCACGTAATAGGCCACCAAGACATTTTCAATGGGCCACAGAGCCATTTGAACAGATTCTACTGTTTTGTTATACTGTAGATATTATGCGCTGTGTTTTGAAAAACATAATATTTGCAAAGAATTCCGAATCTTGTAGCCAAATTTCAGGAGCATGTATCTCATTAAAAATAAATTGCTAGAAACCATTTCGCCTGTTTTTGAGTTATTTTTTGTGCCCAAATTTACAGCACATGGTGGGCCACAAATCGCTATTAAATAGACATTTGGGCCACAGACCAATAAAGTTTGGGAACCCCTGCCCTAGTCTAAGGATACAGCATGCCGCTTACAATATTTTTTAATATCTCAACAGCTTATATGCCATAAATATGTACAATTATATATGTACGATTTTAGCTTTTCGCATCTTTCTATTATTCGTAAAGGAAAATGGGGGGGGGGGAGCAACCCCTGCCCTAGTCTAAGCATACAGCATGCCGCTTACAATATTTTTTAACATCTCAACAGCTTATATGCCATAAATATGTACAATTATATACGTACGATTTTAGCTTTTCGCATCTTTCTATTATTCGTAAAGGAAAATGATTTAATTGCAGCAAAAAATTTGGCAAATTAGATAGGTCATAAAATTTCAAATTTAACAAAAAATCCAAAATTTGCCTAAAGTCTAATAATTTAAATTTTAAATATAGTGCTATGAAGAAATGTGTAAAAAGTATAAGTTATCAATATGAATGTTTTTAAAAAATTGACCTTTTGACAACATTATCTGGGTAACTTGTGTATCCGACACCATTTGCTCCTCGCAAGAGCATCTGGAACGGAATATTTGGAATTCGTTCACGCATGGCCCGTAATCTCTCCCATGGACACTCATGTAAAAATCGAAGAGCAACATCAAAAGTGGCACCTGTCAAAATTCATCAGTTAAATACCTTTCATAAAACATTTTTCCTATGATTAAGTGTCCAATAAAAGCTTCTGTAGTTTGAAATGAATTCAACTAAGGTTTTTATTTCTAAAATACAGTAAACCTCCGTTAATCCGGACCGTTTGGACCAACAAATTTGTCCGGATTAGGCGAAGATCTGGAGTAAGCAATATTAATTTGTTAAAGTCTTACCACATTACAAATCATTTGTACTCCAATATTTTTCTGAATTGGGCGAAGATCCTGATTAGCCGAATCCAGTTTAACCCAGGTTTTCCAAAACAAAATTTTGATAAAAAAACATACCTCCCCAATTTTCCAAAGAGAAAAGACTGTTAAGTCGTCGAGCAACAAAAGGAGAAATTCTTGCAAGATCGTAAGTGCGCACTCTAGTGGCGAGTAGAGACTGGTGAGCATCTCGCATCGTTGTGTCTGTGATGAGGAGCCCTTCATTTTGACGAATTGCTTTTGCAAATTCTTCTGGCCCCTTCTCCAAAAGCAAATCCCTCCAACCACTAGGAGTAAATTCACCTAAAAATAACATTTCAACATTTTCTTGAAATTTTCATATGTCCGGACGTATACACAAGCTTCACAAGTATACTGGGGAACACTGTAAGCAACCCTAGATGTGCACGCTGTGGTCACACACTAGTTTATGTGCAGCACAGATTTTGATGTGCTTTGACATACACACAAGCTCTTTGAGTACATTAGGGACGACTGTGAGCAACAGAAGATGTGCACGCTGGGGCCACACACCAGTTTATGTGCCATATACATTTTCATGTTCCCAGACCTATACATAAGTTTCCTAATAATACACACAGAGCAACATTAAATGTGCATGTTGTGGCACATACCAGTTTATTAGTAGCATGAATTTCTATTTGTGGGCATACATGCAAGTTTCTTAAATACGCTGAACACCACTGTTAGCAACATTGGATATGTACGCTGGTTCACAAAGTGTTGTTTTTTGGCTAATTTCCATAGTTTTTAGTATTTTGTCAGCCAAGAGAGTTAAAACAACCCTTTCTAATACTTTATTTGCCCAAAAAATATACACAAAAAACATATTTGACATTCAGTGGGTAATATGTGTAATTTGTTGTTAGTCAATTATCCATACCTGGAGGTAAAGTGGGTAATGCAGGTTCAGCATATGGTGGTTTCAAGTTGGTTGGTAGTGGCGTTGAAGGGCCGTTTACCATAACTTCAGCAAGGTACTGTAGCAAACGACCAGCGCGGTTTTGACTCGGTGAAAGTTTGAAGAGCTGTAAATGATTAATATTTAATCGGTGATTTGGGGGGGGGGCGGTGGTTTCAAGTTCGTTGGTAGTGGCGTTGAAGGACCGTTTACCATAACTTCTGCAAGGTACTGTAGCAAACGACCAGCGCGGTTTTGACTGGGTGAAAGTTTGAAGAGCTGTAAATGATTAATATTTAATCGGTGATTTCGTTTACTCAGGGTGGTAACATGTCGTTATGTCGACACATTTTATTTGACGCGAACATAACTGAATAAATATTAAAGAGAGTCTAGGGGCTAGTATTCAACATTTGAACTATATGATGAATATAATGGCCTAAATGGACATAAAAGCGACATACACTAAACATTTGGCCAAAAAAAATTCCAAATTAGGCAAAAGTTTTGACTAACCAATGTCGATAAGTAGCCTTACCACATTAAAAATCATTTGTATCTCAAATTTGCCCAAATTAGGTGAAGATATGGATTAACCGAATCCAGTTTAACCCGGGTTTTGGCATGTCAAGACAGTATGCCCAGAAACACTATACAACGGACTTGAAAAGTAATTTAATCGTAAACATACTGCCAAAGTTCTGGTGTATATAGAACACATCATGCAGACGTTTCAACAATCTCTGTTGTCATCATCAGTGCAGGTTGTATTCTATACACACCAGTACTTTTGCAGTAATGTTTATGATTGTCAGTATGATTTTAAAAGAACAGGTTATTTGGCATGCAGCATTCAAAAGGTTTCTGACTCGTTTGATGTTTTAAACAGAATGACAAAATGGCATATCTTGACAAGCTGTTTCTTTTGCTAGAAGTTAATTACCTGTGGATTGTTGTCAATAAATTGAGTTGTTATTGTACCATGAAGAAAAGTGTCATCGGTAATCACATTCATCAAAAATGGAATGTTCGTCTGCACAAAATACACACAACATTATCACACTATTATTATAATCATCAATGAAAAAAGGCCAGAAACTACTTGTAAAACAATTCCAATGATCTAGTTCTAAAAACAGGCAAAAACTAAAGATACTCAAGGACCATTTTAGGCACTTTTGATTCTAGAAAAGGCATACTGCTTCAGCCTATACATACAGCTTAATACACCACTGGTGACATAAGAGACCTTGCAAAGTTACACAACTAGCGTAGAATTGGGAATGTGATGAAACATTTGTGGTTTTGGCCCATCCCTAGATTATTTCGGGGTTTAAAGGTTGAAAAATGGGTGAATCCAAAAAAAGATACAAAATTCTTTAAAAAAAACTTACATTGTACCAAACAACAAAGCATAAAACTCCAAGATGCTGTACTTTAATCATACAGCTGAAAATTTTTACGTTTTGGGGGCCTATGGGTGAACCGCTGGGTCATTCGGGGTCAAACTTCAGGAGGATCAAATTTAGATTAATAACTAACATCTCTCCAAATTTTAATAAATTCGGAGCACTCTTTCTTGACCAAACACGTTTAACAAACCAGCGTTAGACAGAAAAAATAAAAAAATAAAAATACGAACAAAAACAATATGTGTTCCCTTCACAGAAGGTAAAAAACTAAAAACAGGCAAAAACTAAAGATACTCAAGGACCATTTTAGTGACTTTTCTACTATGTACCATCATTTCACCAAAAGAAATAAACCCAACTCAACTACTATGTATGAAACATTAGGGCCGGGCCAGAAACTAAGTAGTCGGTACCGAGCATCACTGTTTTTATTGCTCTGTGCTTTGCCGAGCAATTGCACAAACAAGCATTAAATTTGCATATTCATGCCCTGCTATCACACAAAACTAGTGTTCGAAAGGGCATATTTCTGGTGCCTGTACAACTTAATACACCGCTGGTGACGTAAGAGACCTTGGAAAGTTAGCATGAAATTAAGTAAAACATTTGCGGTTTTGGGCCATACCTATTAATTGTACAAAAAATTTAATGTACATGTGGGCAAAAAAACTCTAAATACCCTTTTGGGTGCAAGCCCATATAAAGCAGAGCATCAAATTTCATGGGAATAAAGGAAGAGCAGCAGTCTGCAAGCGGACTGTTTAATATCCTGTAATTTGAGATATGAGAATGCAGCATAGTCTATAGTGCAAAATGAGCGGCATTTTTTAGCTGATGATGTTAAAACATTTCCCAGCAACTTGCCACAGAAATGTCAAATTTAAATTTGCATTTTTGGGGGGAAATAATGGCGTTATCATATGTGGTTGTTTTATGTGAGAAATCAAACCATAATTTGAAAAAAAATGCACTAGTTGCACCAGTTAATTCTACCAACTAAAACCAGCAAAAAGTCGTCGAAAAATATTTCAGACCTTAACTCCACGTATTCTGAATTCCTGTAGAGCTCTGTGCATTTTTCTTGCTGCAGACGGCATATCAGCTGCGTGTGATATCACTTTTACGAGCAGAGAGTCATAATGCGGCGATACAATTGCTCCTGCAAATGCTGATGCACTGTCAAGACGAATACCCATGCCTTCACCACTGCGGAACACCTAGAAACACAATATGAACTAAATCATAGTACGCCAGGCCCATTGAAGGTGTTATATCAAATCAAGCTGTACTCCTTAGCATTGCTAAATGGCATGGCACAGACTAGAAAAATCTAATTTATAGAGCTCTTCTGGCAATTGTATGAAAAATCTAGCCTGCGTTGGGATTCGAACCCACGACAGGAGTCTTTCTGAGACTTGTGTTCCACCAACTGAGCTACACAGGCTCAGTGGAGAATCCGCCGAAAGTCAAATCACAAGCATCATTGCCTGCCTTGTATGCTGCACATGTCAGCTTCATAGTAGGGGATCGCCAGATTGACCAGTATCAGTTAAGATGAACATAAATTCATAACTGGGATCAGCCCTGAGGTGTTTATGCAGACCAGCGATCACAGCACACTCATTCATAACAATTTCTACTAGTTTTACATAATTTATTTATGTTGAGTTGGGTGTAGGTTCATGATACCTTTCTGACAAAAAATCAAAAAAATCAAAACTAACTTAGGAATTCCTTCAAACAAATATTTAGGATATGGCCAAGTGGTTAGCACAACAAGTTGGTAGGTTGTTGCTTCTAATCCTGTCTCAACCCTTTGTGTTTGTTTCCCTGAGCAACAAACATGAGCGACATACCTCAATTCTTCCTGTGTCGGGTCTGAAATCATGAGCAGGATCTTCGGTAGTGACACGACATTGAATTGCGCAACCATTAACTTGTATGCGTTCTTGAGTGAGACCAAGTTCCGGAAGTAGATATCCCTCGGCGAGACGGATTTGGGATTGCACCAAATCAACACTGTTATAAGGGGGGGGGGGGGATCTTCGGTTGTGACACGACATTGAATTGCGCAACCATTTACTTGTATGCGTTCTTGAGTGAGACCAAGTTCTGGAAGTAGATATCCCTCGGCGAGACGGATTTGGGATTGCACCAGGTCAACACTATGATAAAGCAAAAAAATGTTAGTTGTAAACAAAACATTTCTGGAATTTTTTTTCGGAATTTTTTTTTTGACATCAATTTTTTGGGTTGTTGTAGAATCAAACATTTCGATATATTGATGTGGATTTTTGTTGTAAGCTCTTACCCGGTAATCTGTTCCGTAATTGTATGTTCCACTTGTAAACGTGAATTGACCTCTATGAAGTAATGGCGACCCTGCAAAAGTAATAATTGCATTTTAATTAACAATAAGTATGTCCATAAAATTAGCCGAATTATTTTATTGGTCAGTGTCACAAAATCATTATTTATTTAAAAGAATATTTATTGTTTGGAGTTCATCTAGGAATATTTCCAATATGTCATAAGTAGGGCAAATATTTTTTGTTTTTTTATTTTATTTGTTTTTTCAAATATTTTTTTTTTTAAGTCAAAATTTTGTCAAAATTTTTAGAATAGGTCAAAAATTGTCAAAGGGGGGGGGGTTAAGTATGTCCTTAATATTAGCCAAATTATTTTATTAGTCAGTGTCACAAAATCATTATTTATATAAAAGAATATTTATTGTTGGAAGTTCATCTAGGAATATTTCCAATATGTCATAAGGGTTGAATAACTCTTAATATGTTGCCAATTTCAGTGTGCTTTACTCGGTTAATCCGGACCCATTTGAACCAAAAAATTTTCCAAAATAGGCAAAGATCTGGACTAACTGATGTTGATAAGTTACCACATTACAAATTAGTTGTACCTCAAGTTTTGTCAGAATTAGGCGAAGATCTGGATTAATCAAATCCAGTTTAACCTAGGTTTACTGTATTTTTTAAGAAAAATGCTATTCTATATCTATATTTACTTGTGAATCAAGCAGAAATTCAACAGTTCCAGCATTCTGATATCCGACATGTCTAGCTATCCTCAGCGCATCGTCAGCTAGCATACGACGGAGTGTGATCGGTAAATTAAATGCAGGAGCAAGTTCAACAACTTTTTGATAACGGCGTTGAATTGAGCAGTCGCGCTCGTAGAGATGAACTAAGTTGCCAGCTTTGTCACCTAAAAGTTTTTTGGGGGGGGGGCATTTCACTATATTTTATGTAGTAAATCTTTTTTTATTATTGAAATCTCCTTACAAGTAAAACAACTGTGACGATTCAGGGTCATTAAAATCAGATCAAAAATCCCGCTTTTATTTGTTTTTAGACACTGATGATGCTTATAAAAGCGAAATGCATTTGTTTTGATAAACAAAAAAAACAGCAACAAATTTAGTAGTTTTTCACATTGAATCTTCACAACTTTTTATTAAAAAACCTTAAGCAAATGTTACAAAAAAAGATATTTTAAAGAAGTTGTTTTACTAAATTTTGCTGCCCAAAAATATAATTCCAAAATTTGTTATCAATAAGCCTCTTTACATGGAGCGTTTAAGCGTATTCGATACGCATTGGGGGGGGGGAGAATAGCTTTACTTTTAATAATATGTATTTCAATGCTATATTTTTTTTCTAATATTTATACGTTTCACTACTTTTTATCAGAAAACCTTGAGCAAATGTTACAAAAAACACGATATTTTTAAAGAAATTGCTTTACTAAATTTTGTTGCCCAAAAATATAATTCTAAAATTTTCAAATTTGTTATACATTATCAATATTAATCGCCACCAAAAATGGGCAATAATTGCATATTGGACGAACAACAATCTTACAAATGTTAAATTGACTTCAAGTGGTTTAACAATTACACAATGACCGAGTGTTGAGACAAGCACATAAAATATGCATGAACCAACATAGGCCAGACTTTTTTTTATATGTGCTGTGTCTAGAACAGTACACGACAAATCAAATGCATATACAGCATAGGTTTCAATTACACACACACATAAAGGCCATGTGCTCTAATAAAAAGATTTGCTGTGTAAGAGTGGGTAATCATATTGATTTATATTTGCCAGTTATAAAACCATGTTTGGCCCACCTAATATCTGAACTTCAATATGTCTTGGTCCTTCTAAATATCTCTCAACAAACATCGCTCCGTTACCGAAAGCCTTTTCTGCTTCAGATACAGCTCTGTTAAAACTATCTTCCAATTCCTGATGACAAAAATACAGTCATTTTAATGTTGATGTAAAAATGTTAGAACATACAAGTTTTGTGTACAGTGTTACAAAATTAAAAATCAAGATATGTTTTTGTTGTAATGAATGGTCTATACCAGTGGTTCCCAACTAGGGAGGAATTTTAACATTGAGGGGAGGAATTTACTTTAATTTTTCAAGTGGTTTTAAATTAGACACTTTAGCTCTGTAAATATAACCTGTGAGAATTATAACAGACCAAATTTCAAATGACCTTTGCATGGTTTAGCGTCTACTAGGGGGGGGGGTCCATTTGGGAAGAATAAAAATGTTTAAAATTGTTAAGGGAAGAATTCATCGAAAAGGTTAAGAACCACTAGCCTATACTGTCATAAATATACAAAAAATGGATTTTTGCCCACAAAACTAAACATTTCGTGTTTAAATGCGGGGGGGGGGCCTATACTGTCATAAATATACAAAAAAATGGATTTTTGCCCACAAAACTAAACATTTCGTGTTTAAATGCTTTGTCAAAGTACAATGTAATATTTACTCACCGACATCTTATTTACAAATCTCATGCCTCGGCCCCCTCCTCCAAATGCAGCTTTGAAAATTATGGGAAATCCATTTTGCTCAACAAACTCACGGGCTTCGGAAAACGACGTGATTGGATGATCTGTACCTGGTATCACTGGTACATCTAATAAAAAAAACAAGTTGTTATTTGAAAATGTATGAAAATAAATAAACCACAGTGTATTTTTAACAATTTTGTATGCATTGAGGCACAAATGCTAATAAGCAATTACATCATGATAAAATGTATCACTGTTAGTCATACAACTTTAACTAAATCATTCTTAGCACATATGGGGGGGGGGCAAGTTAGTATTGGAAAATATATGAAAAACATAATCCACTGTTTTTTTTTAACAATCTGGTATGTATTGAGGCATAAATGCTGATAAGCCATTACATCATGGTAACATATATCACTGTTAGTCATACAACTTTAACTAAATCATTCTTAGCACATATTCAACTGAACATTGCTTCATCTAAAACAGGAGTGCACAGCTTTTTCGCTACGACAGCCGCATTGCAGATCCGAATTTCACCAACCGCTGCCATGTGTCTGCTTGTTTTGTTTTGTTTTCACATAAATACCATCGAATGGTGCCTGAAGAGCTCAGATTAATTTCTAACTTGATGCACTGTTTATGATGTCATCATTTAGATTGTGATGCTTGTGGTGCCTGTTTTAATGCAGTGTTGGAACACAATAGGCATACAAAAAGTCGCAATTGGCTACTAGGCTGGTACTACTTTTTCCAGTCGCACAAAATCTATTTAAAGCAGCAGGTTGTGCACCCCTGATTTAAAACGAAAAAAAAAAAAGAAATAGTCACACCTGATGCTACTGCAATTTTTCTGGCAGCCAGGGGGGGGGGTAACCGCTGCCAAGTGTATGCTTGTTTTTGTTTTAAAATTACAGATGTAAAGAAATAGGTTTATATCATATACATATACCATCTAAAGGCGCCTGAAAAGCACAGATTAGTTTTAAACTTGATGCACAGATCAGTCTTAATTGTTTATGACATCTTTGTTCACAACATGCGTACAAAAAGTCGAACGCATGTGGTTACTAAGCTGGCAATACTCTTTCCAGCACCACAAAGTCTATTTAGAGCAGTTTTGAACTCCAAATAATTAGCAAAAGAATTTTGTTTACATCACAGCTGCCAGTACATATATTTTCATATACATGTTTAGGGGCACAGGTTGTGCATCCCTGATCTAAAACTAAATATTTACAGAAATAGTCAAACCTGATGCTACCGCAATTTGGGGGGGGGGTTTCTGGCAGCCACTTTGTTTCCCATTTGTTGCACGACGGTTGGTGACGGGCCTATGAACCTGATCCCAGCATCTATGCAAGCTTGTGCAAAATCCGAGCGCTCGGAAAGAAATCCATATCCAGGATGAATTGCATCCACCCCAACTTCCTAAACATGAACATGTTTACATGATGAAAAACACTAGTTACAAATTTTAACATGCAGGTATTACAGTAAACCTTGGTTAAACCTCATTCGGTTCATAAGGATCTTCATCTAATTTCAACAAAACAAAAGTACAAATGATCTGTAACGTGGTAAGGTTTGAACTTACTGACATCGGTGAATCCAGATCTTCGCCTAATCTGGACATTCTCTACTTAAAAGATGGGCATGCAGAAATTAAGAACAAACTTACCTTTGCAACAGCAATAATTTCGGGGTAGTTTAGGTAAGCATCAACTGGTTGCAATCCTTTGCCAACCAAATAAGATTCATCTGCTTTCTGTCTATGCATATGTTGCGTATCTTGCTCGGAATAAACAGCAACAGTTCGTATTCCTAGCTCTGTACAGGCTCGGAAAACTCGAATGGCAATTTCTCCTCTGTTCGCAACCATAACCTGCAAATAAAAATATTAGTTTTCTATTCATGTCTTTTTAAAATTTGTGCATGGTCTTTTGTTACGCAGGTTTTAAATAGGTGTTTATTTTTGGGGGGCTTACATGCAGTGGTGGGATTCTTTTTTTTTTGTCAGCCGGTTCTATCACAAAAGTCATATTTTTCAGCTGGTTCTGTTACAAAAAGTCTATTGACAGTAACCAGTAATGCTAACCGGTTCACTGATCTCATAAAATTTCATGAGACAGTTCTATAGAACCAGTGCTAACCGGCTGAATCCCACCACTGCTTAGGTGTCCAAATAACTCAATGACTGGTATGTAAATAAACGAAATTGCTTTCGAAATGTACGAATTCCGTACAAAAGTATTAAATTCTTGTTCAAAGTCTTTTCACTTAGATACCTTGTTGATTGGTTTAACAGAAGAGTCGGCAGAAACTTTGTTCGGGTAGGTAACTCCATAAGTTGTCTTGTAATGTCTGCGAGCCTGAAACAAAAACCAATGTTGTGTTTGATTTCTACGCAAAATTTATTCAATTGGCATGTAAATTTATACACAAATAAAAACACATCAACAAAACAAATTGTTTGGAACACTAAATACGGATCTGTTTGTAAGTTTCAATGGTGACTCAAGTGTATATAAACGTATGTAACTGATGTGGTCTTCATATTACTATTGCTTCATATTATGTCTTTAGCATTTGCCTAAACGTTTGAAAAACAAAGCATCTCGTTTTTTACATCTATTTGGGCTGTTATTTTCACCATTAAAACAAGTTGTGACCAATAATTATTGCGAAATTAGTGAATATTTACTGTTCTTATTATCTGTGCAAAAAGTGCTGGTATTCTTCTTACCTGCTTTGTATTCATTACTTATCAATAAAATATACCCTCAAACAGAAGCAAAACTTACTTGCAATGCAAGAGGAACATCATTTCGGAGGCAAGCAGCTCGGTGACGCACACTAAAAACTGTGTTCAAATTAAGCATCCGCATCGTGCAAAGGTTTTGTAATCCTTACAGATGATGACTTTGTTCAACAGCAATACAACATTTCGATAAACTATAACACCTTTACAATATGGACAGATAAGGTTTTCTTCTATTTTTCTACAAGACAGAAATAAGTCCACTAATGACAATGGTTTTGTTAGTGTCCAAGTATATGATGATAAGTTACTGGTTTTTTCTATCTTTTTGTTTTAAATTGAAACACACTTTCTAAATCCGTTTAAAAAAGTTTCATGTTTTATTAAGCTATTTTCTATCAAAAACCTGGGCAACTTTATACTGTAAAACCTAAACAATAAATATCACATTTTTTGTAATGTTAGCATATTTGAATTTCACACTGATAATGTTGCAATATATTATAGTAAAATTGTGCAGCCTAAAGACATAAAAACGATTCTATTTTACTGTTGCTTCACACACGTTTGCAAAATTGTCAACTATAAAGACAAAAATAACACCTAAACTGGTTCCTACGCCTTTAATGGTACAGTAGCACACCATATCCCTAACTGTTTATCTGACATACAACGCTTTGCCTTAAAGCAATATCCAGTTTAAAACCAACAGAATAAGGTCAAAGCACCGTCTGTTAACAACACGAAACATGTACGAGCTAATAGCAGCAACAACCGCCGTTTTTCGCTAAGATAAATAAGAAACAAAAAAAAAACGCGTCTGCAAAACGGAGCATATGCAAAAATCGATCATGGGCTACTTATTCATTTGCTATAAGTTGTTACTACTGCAGCTGTTGTCAAAATGATCTCTGGGGATTAAATGAAGTGGGAATTTGGAGAAAATATTTGTGCATTTGCGTACGTTCAGATGTGCACGTGTCCCACGTTTGTTATGTTGGACTTTGGACCTGACAGCACGCCGGGTTGCGTGTTCGATGACACCATTGTTTGTATTGGCTACATCGTTTGAAATGAAACCGGTTAGAGGACCAATGTTTTACGGTAAACGCCAAATCTATTCAGTTTTATTTCCCACGTACACTTTAAATGTCAAACTCAATACATATAACAAGGGGGGGGGGGAATGAAGTGGGAATTTGGAGAAAATATTTGTGCATTTGCGTGCGTTCAGTTGGGCACGTGTACCACATTTGTTATGTTGGACTTTGGACCTGACAGCACGCCGGGTTGCGTGTTCAATGACACCATTGTTTGTATTGGCTACATCGTTTGAAATGAAACCGGCTCGAGGACCAATGTTTTACGGTAAACGCCAATTCTATTCAGTTTTATTTCCCACGTAGACTTTAAATGTCAAACTCAATACATATAACAATATAAAGAAAAGTAGTACATACTGAACTCTTATATTACTAAAAAAGCGATTTTTTTTGTCTTTATTTTCTGAAATTTTGCGTTGAAGTACAGCTAACTAACTGTAAACACTTGTTTTTGGCACCGAAAATGTCACGGTAACGTACTCGTGTCGCGAATAAATGACTTAAACCATCAGCTAAACAGTGTATTCGGATATTATGTATCTACTAGCTTCAAAACGTCCGTTGTTAAGCCTCCCTCTTCTTCCATACAGGAACTCGAGAACGTTTGAGCCGCACGTCTAAACGACCGGATGAATACTAACGTTTAATCACATGTAGTTTCCCTTTCGTCGCGTTTTGCCTAATAAAATAAACTTACTCTTTAAACTCACGTTCAAATTATGTCATTCTGTTTTGCAGGCGTCTTTTAATACGTTTTCAAGTCAATTTGTTTTCCATGAAACTTGGCACATTAACGTTGCTTGTTCGATTTCACATAGCATTCCTACATGTTTGACATTTAAGTATCAGCTGTTCTGTCCTCTAATAAACTTCCATTCCAACCTTGCTTGCTTCGTGGCAATAATGACAAACCAAAATTTTCAACGATTTACCAAAAACTGGCGAAACATCACAAAACGCCCCCTTTTCAGTCGTGCTTTGCCGTGATTGGTCGATGGTTTAGAGGCGTTTCAGCAAGTACGCCCACTTTTTGATGACGCACGATAGTTCGGCAAACCTTAAAAACAAGCAAATCAGGTTGTTATGAACGCTGAAGTGACGAGAAGCGTCTCTTTATTCCCGTCTGGTGTGGACGTGCAGACCATCATGTGGTTTTGTTATGCTACACGGTCGAACAAGTTTAGCGCAGGCCCAGACAGCAGCAGTTAACATGGGACAAAAATTCTGTTATTTCCCTGTGTACGTAGCATTCTGCACCGAATAGATAATTGTCACGTAGCTAGTAGCCTAGGCCTAAACTTCACTGCTGGTAAATGTGTTTTTCTTCAAGATGAATTAAGCAACTATTTTGTTAGGCCTTTTTAAGTGGAAGTGTCAATAATAGGCTTTTATCGTAGAAAAGCTCTGGAGAAAAGTAACATAGTAACTTAATTCTTTGTCCCTTTAAGCTATTATCTTCAAGGTTGTTGTGCATGACTTAATTGGGGGGGGGGGATAATAGGCTTTTATCGTAGAAAAGCTTTGGAGAAAAATTGTCCCTTTAAGCTATTATCTTCAAGGTTGTTGTGCATGACTTAATTTAATACAAATTCCATGATTAACAATGCAATAATAGTCCAATATCTGGTATTTAATTGTAAATATAATTTCTGTGAGGTCCCATCAACGTTCACCCAGTCGTGTTTACCCATAATGCGCCAACCTTACTTTCTTGTGAGGCCCAGCCACGTAACGTTAATAATACGGTATAGTTGTAGGGGCATTTTCCACCAATTGTGCCCTTGACTGTCTTGCAGTCCATAACGTTTTAACGTTGAGCAGCTATTTCTGGCTTGGTGCTATTGTGTCGCTATACCTTCTCTCACCAATGAAATAAACTCAATACTCAACTTAATATATGGAGACCAAAAATAGGCTACTATACTTGTCAATCAGTGACAACCAAAAATTCTTGCGTAATATGCCTTTTCCAGTTTTGTGCTTTGATATTGATGGACCCCTTTAAAACGTTTATGAGAGCACCGACTGTTTCCCCTTTCGCGCGGGCTGCATGTATTTGCAGTTGATATCTTTGAATGCAAATTAAGACTTACTTTACTTAGCTGCTACGGGCTGTACCTTGCCCTTATTTCAATACAGTTTGCTACCTCTGAGTTGGCTCAAAGTTCCACATGCTATTCCTGGCTTGTTGATTGTGTAAACAGCGAAGGTAATTTCACCTTACTGTAGGCTACACTACTTTCTTATTTCACCTGGCCCTTTATACGACAATCAGCAACAACGTTTATTGCCGGTCCTGTGGAGCTTATATATTATAGCGAACGTCGTTATTATTAATATTATTATCAAAGTTCATCACCGAGAAAAATCACAAGGCGCGTTAAGACGACGCATCAGGGTTTGCGACAAACACACACACACACACACACACACACACACACACTCACAAGCACAAAGTAGAGATGGAAACAAACACATAACGACCGCTCGATGACGGCATAACTACGTCACGCGTGCAGTGACGTCATCCGCTACCGATCTACGTGACGTCATAGCGAGCTAAAGGGGATTTCCCGTGTTTGCGGTGCGGGCAACGCGACAAAGCAAAGAAAACTTCACGCAACTTGTGACGTCACACACGCGGTTTGTTACGTCATCGCGAACATGGAGTTGGGAGAGGACCAAGGCGGGCGCGGTAAAAAATAAGGAGGAAATGCAAAAGCAACAACGCAAAAAACAGGTGAACGCGCGAACTTCGTCGAAAAAGAAAAACGCAACTTTTCGATTAATTATTTGCAGAGTTCTGATGAGACAAAAAAACGCGTCACAGAAGAGTTCATGACGTCACGAGCATGACGTAGGCATTTCTTCCCAAACACAAGAAGCGAGTTGAAATTCTGTACGAAGCGAAAATGACGTCACTCGAAGTAGGGGGGTGCATGACGTCACAAAGTTGGTTGGGGGTGCGATCAGGGGGGCATATGCTGATAATTGTGGGTGCGGAGTTGTTGAGGGGTAGCATACGTCCAAACATGCGATGAGTTGGGTTTAGTGAGATGAGAGGTTCTTCTTGAAAGTGAAGTCTTTCCAATTCACCGTCATTTTCTTCGGTTTATTGAGTGATGTCGAATCCAAGCAGAATCTAAGAACGTTGAAAACACATTTACTTGTGAGCTCAAAATTATGACCAAAACCCAAAAGTGTATGCCTGCAAACCGGCTTCGGAAAGACTTTCATAAAAAACCCGAATTACAGGCACAAAAGTTGGTGAAACTGCTATTACAGTAATCTTTGGTTAAACCGGATTCGATTAATCCGGATCTTCGCCTAATTCGGACAAAACTTGAGGTATAAATGACTTTCAATGTGGTAAGGCTTGAACTAATCGACATCGGTTAATCCGAATCTTTGCCTAATCCGGACAAATTTTTGGTTACCAACGGGTGCGGATTAACCGAGGTTCAGTGTACTGTGTTTTCATGACAGTTGTTAAATTAAAGCAAGACTTCACCCATCATTTTATACACACAAGGCAATACTGCACCATATAAAAACAATTTAATGTCTGTTTCTAACCTTTTAAAGCTTTCAATCTCCTTTTCAGCGTCATCCATCTCGTTTACGGTCTCAGCCTCTTCTCGAGGAAGGAAAACTTGGTCAACTTTTACACCCTTCTCTCCGTTGCCCGCAGAATTGGCAGCACGGTTCTTCTTTCGCTGTTTCCGACTTTTGTTTTTTCGGTTCTCACTAAAAAAAAACGAAAGCAAAGTGTAATGGCTGCATTATTATTAGAGAACAGCAAAATACCTTTCATTATCAAGAACAGCTTTCTCTGGTGTAGATGCTCCACTTGTGTTGTTGGCACTTTCTACTTCTGCTGTCCTAATCTTCCTTTCTGCCTCTACATCCTGCTCGGAGGGATTCTTCTTTGGTTTATTGCGACGCTTTTTCAGCTCATTTTGCTTGATTTCTCTCGATGGGTTGGCTTTGGTTATTTCTTCGCAGAACGATGGGTCTACAGGACTTCCATTGGTGTTGTTGTTATTTCGGCTACGCGATGCTTTTTTGGTTTCACCATCAACACTACTTTCTTCATAACAAACTTCACCTAATGGCTCTTTGCTAGGGTTTACAGAGCTGACTTTGATGGTGCGCTTTGGTGGAGCATCACCCTTCTTTAAGTTGGTATTTGGTGGAGCATCTGTTGGTGATGAGGACTTTTTATCCACAACATTTTTGGTTTTGTTTACCGCTTGGGTGACTTTGGGTTGAGATTTTTCATTTGGTTTCACTTGATTTGGAGGTGTTTTTGATCTTGCGTTGCGCACGGAGGCAGATTCCTCTTGTGGAGGCTTCTTCTTTGCATCTTTCGTCTTACTGTTAGGTTTTGCAGGAGGAGGATCAGTAGGAGTGTCCTCTTTTTTGTCTTCCGGGGCCACATCTTCTACTTTAGCACCAGGTTTCTTCTTTTTCTTCTTCACATTTTTGTCAACCTTAGCTGGTTCCTTATCCGCAGGAGGAGAAACCTCTTCCACCACGGGAGGAGGAGGAGGAGCTTCCGTTTCATCCTTGGATCCTTTCCTAAGATGAGGATCAGGTGCTCTATCAGCGGAGTGCTCCACCTTGTGTTTGTCGTGTTCTTTCTTCTGCTTTTGCCGAGCTCTCTTCGCGGATTTTTTACTCCGATCATCTGCTGCCTTGCCTTCGATAAAGGAAAGCAGCTCTTCGACTGTAGGCTGGGATTCGGATAAAGCGCGATTGGAGTCGGGAGAGTGAGATGCAGGTGATTGAGACTCTTGCACGAGCAACTCAGTGGCCTCAATATGCGCTTCACACTCTAAAGCACAAAACAAATGTGAATTCCACAAAAGTTATACCACCAAAGGGGTAATTTAACATTTTATTTGGGTAATTGGGGGGGGGGTCACAGATTCCAACTTTTTTAAAAGTGGTCAATGATGTACAGGTTTAATTTATTTTTAAAAGAGGGCAAATGAAATTTATGAGGTTTCTTTCAGGGGGAAAGGCACAAACAAGAATTTTGCTTTTGAGGTTTCTTTGTTTTAACAGTAGTGTTTTTTTCAACAATTCCTTCCTCAACAGTTCAAAACATTTTCATTCCTCCCTAATAGACTACATAGTATATGCTAAACCAGTGGTTCCCAAACTATGCGCGGGGGGGGGGCAGAATTGGAAAAGGGGCATGACTCTTTAGTAGTGTTTTTTTCAACAATTCCTTCCTTAACAGTTCAAAACATTTTCATTCCTCCCCAATAGACTACATAGTATATGCTAAACCAGTGGTTCCCAAACTATGCGCCGCGAGATGTCATTAGGTGTGCCGCCAAAAATGTTGAAATTAAAATCAATCAAGTAGAGCAGTAGTACCTGGTGCTTAGACCACTAGGCCAACATGCACCACGTCTATGAGATGTTCAACTAGGCTATTTAACTATGAGAGTGACCTGTATAGCGGCTTTATGACCTCATAGTTAGTGCCTTTGTCAGCTAAAAAATTATTCAAATGTTCGAAGTGCGCCAAATAATTTTTGTTTTTTCTAAAATGCGCCTTAAAAGAAAAAAGTTTGGGAACCACTGTTCTAACACATAGAAGTGAAACAAAAAATTAAAATAAAAACACATNGTTTCTTTTTATCAACTTCACAAATTATATTCCCAGAACTTTAGTGTCTATTTACAAACCACGTGTAAAAATTAAAGTAAATTCCCCCCTCAAGTTTTAAAGTTTCTTCCGGGTTAGAAACCACGGTTTTAGTACATCAGCATAATCAGCAATAATTCACAAAACAATGAGTTCACCTTTCACTTTGCTGGTGTTAAGTTTGCGTCTTGGGGGGGGGGGACAAGTTCATTCTGTGTTTTTAAAAAGTTTTTTTTCAATATTTACAAAGTTTGTCTTGGAGCTCATTTATAGGTCTGCCAAAACATATGGGTCAAGATTTTACTGCATATCGGTATAGGGGGGGGGGGGCACTGGGCTTGAAAACAGTAATGTTCAGAAGTGAGTTTTGGGGTTCTGCCTCAACTCGGCCCATTCCTGCCCTTCAGGTAAGGCGACCAATAATAATCCATAAAAAAATACAGACATGGGGGGGGGGTACAGTATTTGCAGCTTGATCCGTTCGATGAATTGTTTCCTCCTGCTGTGTTTGTAGCGCCGTTGCTCGTCTTTGAACCTCCAGAAGCACCTGAATTACATAAACTGTGATTTAAGCATGGTTGCAAAGTCAAAAGTTATAATGTGCAAGTACTCATTGCCGACTCCAACTTCGGTTTGAGTATTTTTCCGAGTCTGTTTCCCAGAAATTATGGAGGGGGGGGGGTTTCAAGCATGGTTGCAAAGTCAAAAGGTATAAAGTGAGAGTACTCATTGCCGACTCTAACTTCGGTTTGAGTATTTTTCCGAGTCTGTTTCCCAGAAATTATGGAGTCTGGCTGCCTGATGTTGTCGTTTTGATTTTAAGGGTGAAAAATTACAACTGATCAATGCCAACAAGTTCATTCTGTGTTTTTAAAATGTGTTTTTTTTCAATATATACAAAGTTTGTCTTGGAGCTCATTTACAGGTCTGCCAAAACATATGGGTCAAGATTTTACTGCATATCGGTATAGGTCAATATATCTTTAATGCACGCTTCAATAGAAAGCTTAAAGTAAACTTTATACAGGGGTCATACCCTCAATTTATTTACAAAAGGGGTTAAGTGCTGTCAAACCACTGCAAACGATTGAAACAAACCAACGTTAGATAAGAAAAAAAGGGGGGGGGGATTTAATGCACGCTTCAATCGAAAGCTTAAAGTAAACTTTATACAGGGGTCATACCCTTAATTTATTTACAAAAGGGGTTAAGTGCTGTCAAAAAGGTTGAAAACCACTGCAAACGATTGAAACAAACCAACGTTAGATAAGAAAAAAAGAAAAAATGCAGATGTAAACAATATGTGTCCCCAATTCTACGCTAGTTTTGCAGCTTTCCAATGTCACTTACATCACTAGCAGGGTATTAAGCTGTACAGGCCCCAGAAGTACGCGTATTCCGCAATTTATTGCATTAAAAATACTGTCATCTTTGTTCTTGGATACCCTTTCGAACACTAGCTTTGTATGTTAGTAGGGCAGAAATATGAAAATTTAATGCTCCGGTCAGTTTGCGCCGGCCACTGGGCTTGAAAACAACAATGTTCATAACTGAGTTTTGGAGTTCCGGCTCAGTTCAGCCCATCACTACCCTTCAGGTAAGGCGACCAATAATAATCCATAAAAAAATACAGACATAAATCTTACCATGTACATGTTGACATGTCTCAGCAATTCCAGCAGTAGGTAGGTTCTCTCCAGTGTGTGAAGTGGGCGGCGCTGTAACTGTAGACTGAGGTGGATTCTTTCCTTCCAAAGATGCCTGGCAAACCGGTGAAGATATGGACGTCTTGGCTTTGCTTATATTCTTCGAATCAGGGTCAGTGAAAGGTCGAGTGCTGTCGTGTGACTGTTGGATGCCACCTTGTGTTGTATGGAGACTGGTTTGGATTTTCTGGCTCGCTGAGAGGGTGACTTTCGCGCTGCCTTGACCTTTCTGCATACTTACCTATGATCACAAAACAAAATATAGTTAATCCGCCTAATTCTGACAAAACTTGAGGAACAAATGATTTGTAATGTGCTAAAGCTTTAACTAATTGACATCGGTTAATCCGAATCTTCGCCTAATCTAGGTCCAAACGGGCCCGAAATTAACCAAGTTTACTATAGTTGAAAAATGGTATTGCTTACAAAAAGTGTTTTTATATTCAACAGCCTAGTCTGTTTAAAAAAGAGGTTTTATCATGATAAGTTAGGTTATTGTATCTACAGACCATCACAAAAAAAGCATAAAAACCCATGTAAGATTTGTTGCTAACTTTGAATGAAACTAAAAACATGTATTTCTAAAGCTTTTGTAACTAACTGTAATGTTTAGGCTTTTTAGTATTAAATACTACACCATAAATGTTCTGTTGTAAAGGTTAAAAATCATAAAGTCGTATTTGTGAAGTAAAAATATCGACATTTTACAAAAATTTGTGCATAACCACTCCATTCAAAAGCAGTATTTAACAAAAACACAGTTTTATGTGAAAAACAGTGGTTGTTAAGAAAAAAAGTGTCTAATTGGAGTTCTACGTATGCTTGTTAAGAACGCTTAACCAGCCACTTTGAAAAAAAAAACATGTATTTACCTGCATGCTGGTTTGGACAACTTGGGACCCAGCGCTAGGGCTGATATTTTGTCGAGCTTTATTTGACAGCTTGCTTTGCGCTACCAACTTCTTACGCCGCATAATCTGGGGCTGATTATGTGGAGGGTTGCTCGTAGGGGTCATCCCGGCCGTATAGGGGGTCAGAATAGGGTTCTGACCCACTATTCCTGAAGCACTGCTTGTCAGTTGGTTCGTAAAGTCTGTGTTGGGGTTTGCACCTATTTGGTAAAAAATGATTTGGATGTAGTCCAGTGGTGCTTAACCTGTAGGTAATTACCCCTAAAGGACTCATTTAACATTTGTAAAAGGGGTTATTACTAGAGATGTACCGAATATTCGGTTTGCCGAATTTATTCGGCCGAATCGGCCACTTTTCCAAAGATTCGGTTCTGGCCGAATAATTTGTTACAATTCGGCCGAAACCAATCTTTTTTAAACACACATTCAAAGCATTAAACTCGTCTTTTTTGCTTAGTACCAACGAAAATCGCCTCAATTATGGGGGGGGGGGGGGGGGGGGGGGGGGGGGGGGGGGGGGGGGGGGGGGGGGGGGGGGGGGGGGGGGGGGGGGGGGGGGTTTGTCGGGTTGGAAATCATGCTTAAAGCAATGTTAAACTCACAGAATTAAATAGGGGACGAAACACAACCATTCTACCGCCGAATATTCGGATTCGGCCAAATCGAAATTTCGCCGATTCGGTACATCACTAGTTATTACCTTATACCTTTTAAGTTTTTTGACTGCATAGTTGATAATTTAAGTTCTTACAAAGGGGTAAATATAATTTTTCTGGTCTTTAGAGGTAACAATAATAAAATGGTTAAGAACCACTGGCGTGTGTGCACAAACAAATCATTAAATGACTTTTGTATGTTTTCACATAACTACACTGTGAACTTAGCGCATTGAGAGTGGTCCTTAGCTTAGGGGGGGGGGAAAAGGGGTAAATACAATTTTTCTGGTTTTTAGGGGTAACAATAATAAAATGGTTAAGTACCACTGGTGTGTGTGCACAAACAAATCATTAAATGACCTTTGTATGTTTTGACATAACTACACTGTGAACTTAGCGCATTGAGAGTGGTCCTTAGCTTAGAAATAACAACCATTGCAAAAGAGGTGAATAATCAAATAACCAAACACCTCCGACCAATATATTTGCACTAAAATAAATTAAACATAGTTTTACCCGTAGAAGTTGGTAGTAAGAATGGGGGGGGGGGGGGGGGGGGGGGGGGGGGGGGGGGGGGGGGGGGGGGGGGGGGGGGGGGGGGGGGGGAAAAAATGAATGCCAAGTATTTAAAAAAATCTAGCCTGCGGTGGGATTCGAACAAGCCTTCAATGGGCCTGGCATACTATGATATATATACGAGTGTGCCATGAACGCTGGTCTGCATAGACGCTTCAGGGCTGATCCCAGTTATGAAATGTGTGTTCATTCTAATTTAATTGTTTTACAGCCTTGACTATTGTGGTGAAATGACGTAAAGTTTTTTTTGAGAAAAAAGAAATCATTACATACAGATCTATTCATAAGTTCAAAGATGAAAATAATGGCCCAAATAGATGTTCATGTCACTGATGATGGCATGAGCATTTGCCGAAATGTTTGAATAATAAAGCATGTAACTTTTTTTATGCTTGTTTGGGCTGTTAATTTCATCATTAAACTTTTTAAACTTATAAAACTTTACAAAATCTTCTTTTAAACAACTCACCAGACATTATCGGAGAGTTGAAAAGAATCCCACTCCCTCCAGTGTTAGCATTTTGCGCTCCCAAGTTAAACTGGTTATCCTTTAAACTGACAGAAGTGCCAGGGTGGAACCTAATTGGCTGGTTGTGTTGAGTGCTCCGCATCGACGAAGGATCATTTATCCCCGACTGCGGCATCTGCGACATTAATCCTGATGTCGCGATGTTTGAAAAATCAGGAACAGGAGGATATACTGAAGAGAAATAGTTGAGAGATGATGTAGGAGCAAAGATTGATGGTGATGTTGGAGTTGGTTGTTCCCCGTTGATCCCGGGAGCGTGTTGTGTGCTGGAGATGTTAGGGGCCAAGTGGGGGTTCTCAAAAGGGGTTTGGGAGTTTTCTGATAGGTTTTGAACACTTGTAGGCGCTGTGGAAGATGCTGATGTAGAGTTGGTGGTTGTTGTGGTGACGTTACCAAATTGTGGAGTTGATCTAAAGAGTGAAATGATTGTTACATATTTGTCAGAACCTGGGGAACTTATAAGTCCATTCAAACAATCAAATGTTGATGTTGTGTTAGCTACTTTACTTTTGTAGGGAGGCTAAATTGGTAAAACTTTTGCTCTCAAGTTATTTGCTGTATAGCTTATAAAGCGAAAAAGTAGGATAGTAATTTATAGAGTAACACTAGAAAGGTGTTTTTTTCCACTTTATATATTCTACATCCTATTTACCAATTAACTATACACATCATTTAACCTACTATATTATGATTGTTTTTGCGAGCAAAACGAATGGGTGTCCACAGCTGTGTTTATGTGAATTAAAATGGTGATATTATTTTTACATCCCTGGATCAAATTGGTAAAAAGTATCAACCCAAACTTCTAAGGTTTAAGGGGGGGGGGGATAAAACTTTTGCTCTCAAGTTATTTGCTGTATAGCTTACAAAGCGAAAAAGTAGGATATTAATTTATAGAGTAACACTAGAAGGGTGGTTTTTTCCACTTTATATATTCTACATCCTATTTACCGATTTACTATACACATCATTTAACCTACTATATTATGATTGTTTTTGCAAGCAAAACGAATGGGTGCCCACAGCTTTGTTTATGCGAATTAAAATGGTGAGATTATTTTTTACATCACTGGAACAAATTGGTAGAAAGTATCAACCCAAACTTCTATGGTTTAAGACAAGGCGATTCTGCTAACCAATTGGCCATCTCGACAATTTAGATCCAAAAAACAAAACAAAGTAGAGCCTATATACAAAAATGGACTGAAAAAGTTAAAACATTTCGACCAACGTTTCATTGTCGTTGCCTTCATCTTCATCAGGGGGGGGGGGAAATCAGCCAACCAATTGGCCATCTCGACAATTTAGATTTTAAAAAACAAAAACAAAATAGGGTCTATGTAAAAAAAATGGACTGAAAAGGTTGAAAACATTTCGACCAACGTTTCATTGTCGTTGCCTTCATCTTCATCAGGGGTGTGATAACCTTGCGGTCGCAAATGACTGAGTGGGACAGCATTTTGCATGAATGACTCAAGACTGTCATGACCACCGGGCCACTGGGTCCTAGACAAGTATTGCTGGATGGCTGCTAATGTTCCAGGACTCAATAAATGGGTTGGAAACATACCACTTGGGTGACCCCCGTTCATCCAACTCTGAAAAGAAAGGAATTAAAATATTTTAGTGGGTTGGATTAGAGCAGGTTAAAGACATTTCAAACGTGTTTAAAAAAGATAACCTTTTTTCTATGCTAAATGATCTCACAAAAAAATCTAAAAACATTATATAAGGCAAGCAGCTGAAAAAGCCATAACCAATGAAGCATTGTTGTTCAAATAAAGATGAAAAAACAGAAAACAACAAACTATCTACTAGGGATGTGCCAAAATTGCAAATGTTCTGTTTGGTCGAGCACCGAGCATCTCACTTTAATGCTCGGTGCTCGGCCGAGCACGCTCGGTGCATTATGACGTCACAAAAAATCCCCTTTCTACGTTTTAGCTCTACAAGGCCTCTTACGTCACTAGCGGTGTATTAAGCTGTTACAGGTCTCAGAAGAATACGTTTTTCCACAATCTAATACATTTGAAAAATCATTTGTCTTTGTTTATAGACACCATTTAAAACACTAGTTTCGTATGTCAGCAGGGCATGAATATGCAAATTTAACGCTCGGGTCAGTTTGTGCAACTGCTCGGCCGAGCACCGAGCAGCAAAAACAGCGATGCTCGGTACCGAGTACTCGGGTTCTGGCTCGGCTCGGCGCATCCCTACTATCTACTACAATAAATTTTTGTAGCCTACGCCTTGTCATATAGAAATGCATGGTGACCCGAATTCTGTATAACACATCCAATATGCCTGGCGAACTGTGATTTATATATGAGTGTGCCGTGACCCCTGGTCTGCATGATCACTTCAGGGCTGATCCAAGTTATGAACTGTTTATCATAAAAGAAAACTAGGCATTTTTGGATCAACTTACATGAGCTAATGTCCAGCTGGAAGGAATGTTGTCCCTCATGCGGGGGGGGGGATGACCGCTGGTCTGCATGATCACTTCAGGGCTGATCCTAGTTATGAACTGTTTATCATAAAAGAATACTAGGCATTTTTGGATAAACTTACATGAGCTAATGTCCAGCTGGAAGGAATGTTGTCCCTCATGCGGGGGGGGGGTACATCCCAACCATTGTGAACTGCCTGCTCAACCACCTCATTCTTGTCACCCACAGGTTCACTGGGGTTAGCAGGGGTCATCGTGTCCGACCCCATCCCAGGCACATGAGTGAGTTCATTTGCTGGGGTTTCTTGGGGCTGTGGGTCTTCCATGGGTAACCCATAAAGATGCGGGTGGGGGGGGGGGGACATCCCAACCATTGTGAACTGCCTGCTCTGCCACCTCATTCTTATCACCCACGGTTTCACTGGGGTTAGCAGGGGTCATCGTGTCCGTCCCCATCCCAGGCACATGAGTGAGTTCATTTGCTGGGGGTTCTTGGGGCTGTGGGTCTTCCATGGGTAACCCATAAAGATGCGGGTGAATTGCAAGGTTCTGTGGTCACATGAGAGCAAAATTTTTTTAAAAGTGATTCTTTCACAGCATTAAATCATGTGATAATCAACTGGTAAAATACTCTTTAACAGAAACACAGTCCATGAAACAAACATCATGTGATACTATGGACTCTAATCACCTAACCGACTTATCAAGCCTATGATCATTGGATTTATATAATAATTTGATCACATGATTCATGATACAATATTGATCATATTAATCATGATACAATATAGATCATATGAATCATAATAGAACATTGATCCAAGATACGATATTGATTAAATGAGCCCAAAAAAGATTTAATCATGATAGCATGATGCATAATCAAATTCACGGGATCATGATTGCTCACCTGAGCAGGTTTGTGGTAATTTGTGGAAATAGATGGATGACCACCAGCATAAGCACCGATCTGTGGAGTTGGATGACCAGATTGTGACGCAAAGAAGCTCACAGCAGCCAATCTCACACATGAACTACATTCACATGCATTTCCACCGTTGCTACTCTCAGTATTGGGCATGCTGTATGGTTTGGGATCCTAAAATGTGAACGAAAAATTTGAAATGATGTTAAAACCTTGTGTAGGGGCTTATGAGTAGAGATGTACCGAATCAGCTAAATTTGGGTTCAGCCGAAACCAACTATTCGGCAGTTTCGCCGAATAAATTCAGCCGAATCAAACCGAATCTTTTATGACATCAGGGGGGGGGGGTTTGAAATGATTTTAAAACCTTGTCTAGGGGCTTATGAGTAGAGATGTACCGAATCAAAATTGAGTTCGGCCGAAACCAACTATTCGGCAGTTTCGCCGAATAAATTAAGCCGAATCAAACCGAATCTTTTATGACAGGGGTCTCAAACTCAAACTGCTTTGAGGGCCAAAAACAAACTTTTAAGTAAGTCGAGGGCCGCAATATTGAAACATTTATTACATTGTAACATGGCAACAAACATATTGCGTGATTAAAAAGGGAAATGTTTATCAATCCCATTATCTTTATTAAACATAATACTGTAATAAATAACAAACAAATATACAGTTTAGCAAAGTGAAAGAGCCAACTCTGCCCTGTTGCTTTGTGTGGAAACAATGGCATACAGTGACACAACAATGAAAAAAATGACGCAACAATCGCAATTGCTGATTCCAAAGATGGACTATTTCGATCATGCCATTCAAACGTTGCAAATACTGCAATCAGAGAATGATTATATCATNTTATGACATCACGCCAAGGTGCAAGCTACGTGTTTGACATGGATAGTTGTGTTTCATTAACATTTTAGTCATGTGGGGTTTAAGGTTGCCTCCGTCCTGATTCCCAGCCTGCCAATGAATTACTGACTTTTTTCTGGGTAGTTAAAACGATAATGCTTAAAAAATCATAACAGTTGATATGATTTTAGTTATGGCGCAGTTTGAAAGATGGTGTGGCACCTCATTGAGCAGAAAAGACACAATTTATGCTAAATTTGTGGGGGGGGGGGTAACAGTTGACATGATTTTAGTTATGGCGTAGTTTGAAAGATCGTGTGGCACCTCATTGAGCAGAAAAGACACAATTTATGCTAAATTTGTGTTCATAAAAGATTCGGTATCGCATGAATTGTTCGGCCGAAACTGAATCTTTATAAAAATGCCCAATTCAGCCGAATAAATACGGCACACCGAATATTCGGGACATCTCTACTTGTGAGTGTCCCTAACCAGTGAAACCACACAATAAACAACAAAATACACATGTGCCAACTGTCACAAATATTCTAGACCGCCCCATGACAATATCCTGCGACCCAGTTTTCAAGCGACGTTATCCCGAAACGGCTGGAGGTTTACTGTGTGGGTCAAGACTTTTTGTTGCGAATGGCCGTTTCACACCATCACTTCTTTTGTTTGTGTTTAATGTGCCAATTTATCAGGTCGCGCTGTTACGGGGTGCTAGTCACCATTGTTTTATCTAAAGGAAATCGTCACGGCATGTTAGCGCCTTTTACCCTTTTTCATTGTTGCATCAGCATTATAAGACCGCCCGTCTAAGGATAACAATATATAGAAGATAGAATTGAGAGATAACTGCGAAGTAGTGCTGGATTGTTTGTTTGTCATTTTGAGTACGTGTGGTTGTACGTGAATAAATGTAAAAGGAAAGGTTTGCTGCCGATCAGAGTACACGAGCGTTAGCTGTTAAGGAACTTCCGATAGTCAGTCCCAAACTTTTGCGTACCCGTGAAAACGAACATGACACCAACTTAAACACCCTTATAAACAGTCAAACGACCACATTAGGCATTATGAAGGCCAGTGGTTCCCAACCTTTATTTATTCCTCCCTAATACACTACATAGTATATGCTAAACCATACAAAGATCATTTAAAACTTGGGCCTTATATCAACTTCACAAGTTATATTCTCAGGGCTTAGATGTATATTTACAAACCACAAATAAAAATAAAGTAAATCTATCCCCTTAAGTGATAAAAAATCTCCCTTGGGACGAATTCCTCTCTAGTTGGGAACCACTGATGTAGACCAAGCAAGCCATTGTCTTATGTGACCTGCCCTTATTTCCATAGCAAGGTCAAATCCAATTTGAAGGTGAAAGGGGGTCAAAAGTTACAGCCAATACTAACAGATCAATGAATTCCAGTTTGTAAAAAAACAGATTGAGAAAAGAGTTAGAATGAGGAAAAAAATGAGTGAAACCACAAAATGGAAATAATCTTACAGCAAATGATGAGAAGTTCTGTGCGGCGTTGGATGTCGTGACACATTTTTCACATTTGCACATCTGTTCATCTTCCTCTCCTTCATATTCATCATCTGCATCTTCATCAACTTCACGATCCTTATCCTGAAAAATTATTTTAAATTCAAATAAAAGTGTTTAATTTAAGAAACGAAGAACTTAAATTTTTTTTCAAAAACTCTGAATCAACATCTGATAAGTTCATCATAAATTGTCTCTGTAGATATTATTGCAAAGCATTATTCAGACTTTTCAATTTTGCTCCCAGAAAACTACACTGAGAACGGGGGGGGGGATTCAAAACGAAGAACTTAAATTTTTTTTCAAAAACTCTGAATCAAAATCTGATCGGTTGATCACAAATTGTCTCTGTAGATATTATTGCAAAACATTATTCAGACTTTTCAATTTTGCTCCCAGAAAACTACACTGAGAACCTGTATCTTAAACATAAAATCACTGGTTAAAACTTTAGCAGCTTTGGTTAACCATTCTAAAACAATAACCCACCATTTTTGGGTGTGCTTTCTGTTCTTCTCTCAACTTTTCATTTGATTGTTCAAGCTTGTTGACAACTGATGAGGTTTTTGTCTGCAAATATATTCACAAACAATGCTATTTGAGAAAACTACCCATGGACTTAAAGTAAGGGACTGATAATAACAGTGATTGTTGAAACGGCTGCACAAAGATGTAATCTACGGCACTCGGGCAGTAATGTTTTTAAATAGAAGTTATTTGAAAAAAGTTAACTTTAAAAACAAAGTGTAATTCCTAGCCAAAATGATGAACAAAAATTAATAAGTGGGATCACAAATTTATAAGTGTTCGCACAGACTAGCAATCACAGCACCTAGCTATAAATTTATGTTCATCTTCACTGAATACAGGTCAATCAGCCGATCCCCTACTACGAAGCTGATATGTGCAGCGTATGAGACAGCATAGGTGCTTGTGATTTGACTTTCAGCGGATTATCCACTGAGCCTGGCGAGTCCTAGAAAGACTTTTGTCGTGGGATCGAATCCTACAGCACACTAGTTTTTTCTGGTCTGTGCCTTGCCGTATGGGAATGCATGGGAGACCGGCTGACTCATATAACACCTTCAATGGGCCTGGTGTGCTATGATGGGCAAAACAGAATTTGGATATTACCTTGATGTCTTGTTCTTTTTTCGGAGGTTGGGAGTCAGCATTTCTTCCCGAACTTCTTGTTTTGCGATGTGATTTTCTCCGTAACTTCGTGCTTTTGAACCTTTGGAATAAAATGTATAAAAATTTACATGTTTTCACCAAAAGATGAAATCATACAGAAGAATTTTCCATTTCCAGATTATGTAATTAAGCCTACGGTTACTAATATGTAACAAACACATAATGGAAACAAAACACAAACCACAGACCATTTATACAACAATTCGTCAAGCTATTTTATGCAATTATCCAATTTATGTGACAAACCCTACAACTAATAGCCAAAGCATGCATTACGATGCCTGTGCAATTATACGGATTATGTAATTAACCAGATTCATCTATGTGGGGGGGGGGAGTTACTAATATGTAACAAACACATACAGGAATATCATAATGGAAACAAAACACAAACCATAGACTATTTATACAACAATTCATCAAGCTTTTTTAATGCAATTATCCAATTTTTGTGACAAACCCTACAACTAATAGCCAAAGTATGCATTATGGTGCCTGTGCAATTATACGGATTATGTAATTAACCAGATTCATCTATGTTACCAAAAGCATAGATCACAATTCACAAAGTAGGTTTGGGTTTTGTTTTATGGCACAAACTGAAACATATGTTACAAATTAGAATTTTACATTTTGAGGGCCTGTGGGTGAACCGCTGGGTCATTTGGGATCAAACTTTAGGAGGATCACCTTTGGCATACTAACTAACATGCGTGTAAATTTAAAAAAAAAGCACTCTTTCTTGACCAAACGCGTGAAACAAACCAGCGTTGGACAAAAAAAAAGAAAAAAATACGGACATAAACAATATGTGTCCCCTTTAAAGCATGTTTGTAACAAAACACAAACAAACAAAAACCTCTTACTTTGACATTTTGCTCCACCCGTAGTCCGAGAAATTGAGAGTTGAAGCGGATCCGAATGACGCAGATGAAGATGAGGACCATGAGTCTTTATGAAATCCATCGCTCATAGCCGAACAAGTCGTCGCCGTGTTTCTACATGTACTGGTTGTGTGTAAGTTAATGCAGGTACTCGAGGGGGTGCTAACACCATCATGCGCACATCCCTCTGGTGGGCTACGACGCTGCGTGCAGTCTGCGGTGGTACTTGGTGTTGAAGTTGAGTGGCTGACCTGTAAAATTTGTAGTCAATGTTAAGATAAATTCATAAAAAAGCGATTTAAGAGCACGCAAAAGATCTCTACATGTAAACACTGAAGCGAAAGTTTCAATTTAGGTTTGAAATGTGAAGTTTGTGTACCATTCTAAACTACTTTTAAGTAATGTTACTTATTGCCTTCAAACTACAGTTAACCTTGGTTAGAATGGAGTCGGTTAATCCAGATCTTCGCCTAATCTGGTCAAAACTTGAGGTACAAATGATTTGTAATGTGGTAAGGCATTAACTAATTGACATCTTTTAATCCAGATCTTCACCTTATCTAGATAATTTTTTTGGTCCAAACGGCTTCGTATTACCCGAGACTTAATGTAGTTGTTAGGGAAAACAAAAATGGATTTGTACAAAAAAATTTATGACATGCCCTTCTATTATTTTCATACATATAATATAAATCAAACTTGTATTCATTGTACCAGGGCTCTGCAAATACTCCATGGAAAATATATAAGATTTCCTTGGTGTATATGAAGCCACTTGGTTTACATTCAAGTTCATGCACTTACGACCACCAAAAAAGCACAACCATTGTTGATACAAAAACATATTTAGTTTGTTTTGTTGCCCAAATCTTCTTTTACAAGTTTGATTTTAAAATAAATATAGTTTGGAGCCAGAAATGATAAGCTGCCCAATAGTGGCATTGCACAGAATAGATGAAGCATGGGGTTTTACCCTGTTACTTCCAACAAACTGGAGTGCTGTTTGATGGCTACACTAGCCAATATGGCCAATCTCTTGTCACCAGCTGCACAGATGAGACCTTATAGGTCGAAACAGTGTGCACTGTCTGCAGCTTATCAAGTATAGTTTACATATCTGACAAATGAAAAACAAAAATATTCAACACAAACCTCTGTTTGGGTTTGAGTCTTGATGTTGTCACCACTGGTGTCACTGCTGATTGCCGGCGGTGTCAGTGACATGAAGTACTTGTCGCGTGGCTCGGTGTCACTGAGCGAATCGGCACCTTTGGCATATTGCGGCATCGGCCACATACCGTCGGGAAAAAGCATGTCGGTCTCTTGCCCGTTGCTCTTCCGAAATTGCTGAAAGTTTCTTGAGTATGCCGTGTGCGAGAAAGGAAGGATAAATGGACGTGGAGGGTTTAAGAAAAGATTGTTTGAACTTCCGTCGAAGTGAAGGAAAGGGTTATGAGTAAAATTGGCACTGAAACAAAAATGTAGATGTGTTATGTTAGTTTCAAACAGGATTCAAAAGTTAATAGTATTCCACAAACAGGACATATGCACAAGCTCCCTAAAGGACCATAGTGAGCAACACTTAATAGGCACTCTTTTGCAAAACACCAGTAATGTGCAGCATAGTTTTTAAGTGTCTGGGCATTTACACAAGCTCAGAGAGTATACCTAGGACTAGGACCAGGTTTTTTTTTAAGGTTTGGTTTGGGTGACCGCTAAGTAGTTTTAAGAGACCGCAAGTGTTTCATTTAAATACCAAAAAATAGCCATATTTGCTTAAACGAATTATTTATTAGGCTACTGGCAAATTTTGGGAAACCGCTGGAGAAATTTGGGCACATATACATGCTCCGTAAATACGCTAAAGTCCATTGTGAGTGTTGGCATACACCATTTAATATTCAGCATACATTTAAGTTGCTGGGCATTACACAATCTCCCTGTGATACTCAACATAAGATGCACATGCTGTGGCCACACACAATTTAATACATGTCATAGATTTTTTTTAAACTCTCAGACTGTGTAGCAGTGTGCGTGCAAAACAAGAATTACATGCACAAAGATTGCAAAACAAGAATTACATGCACAAAGATTTTTTTGAATATAGCCTTAAACAGGGCATTAACAGTGACGTGTAACATAGTATATCAGTTTAAAAAAGCCTGCAACTTAGTGAAACAGTCCTAAGGGCTCATACAAGAAAAACTAAAGTTGCAATTTATAAAACCTTAAAACGCATGAAATCTAACTTAAAACAAATCATCTCACCAAGGCTGAGGCGATGGTGACCCAATCGAGTCCAACTCTTCGTCCAAGTCGGAAGGAACGACAAGACTAGGATGCTCGATGATCTTTGGAGGTCCGTCGTCACTGTCAGAAGTGTCGTCAAGATCGTCAGACGGGACACTAGGTGGCTTTATGTTGCTTAGATAATCCGAATGTAGATTTGTGAGAAGAAACGGCCCACAATCGTGGTCGTGTCGACTGTCCTCGTTGTTAGTTTGATCTGAAACTTTTGCATCATCACTCTGAAAAAGATTGAGAAAAGGTTACATATATTATTTGCTTTTACCAGATATTGTATATTTTTGCAAAGATAAAACTAGGAGAACAAAACTTAAACATTTTTATCAACTGTCAAAAATTAATGTACGAAATCTTTAACAAATGCTATTTATTGACTTGGAGTACACTTTTCAAACATGATATACATAAATACTACCATTTCAGTAAATTTGTGTTCTCTCTAAAATTGTCGCTACAAAACTATCAAAATTGAGTTTTAAAAGTCTTGAATTTTCATTTCATAAACAAGCTGTAGCTGCCAGGCATAATATATAAACGAGTATTGCTCTTACAGCAGTTATATTTTAAAGAATAAAATTTTGATGCCTTATGCAAGACGCCTTCTTCAGTATAATGGCATATTTTGAAAGACAAATTTCTTATAAAGCAACAAAATCTTCAAAACTTACACACAAAACAGTCATAACAAGCTTGTGCGGCTACAAACTGGCACCAACAGTGTGATAAAACATAGTTCAGTGATGTAAAAGTGGTCAATAATTTATCGCCATTGGTTTTCATTTTATGTAAACTGGCCCAAAAGCCAGGTAATTGTTAAATCAATCCCAAGATTGCATGGGACCACAGCACCAGTTGTTAAAAGGTACATGGGACCACAGCACCAGTTGTTAAAGGTGCATGGGACCACAGCACCAGTTGTTAAAGGTACATGGGACCACAGCACCAGTTGTTAAATGGTGCATGGGACCACAGCACCAGTTGTTAAAGGTGCATGGGACCACAACACCAGTTGTTAAAGGTGCATGGGACCACATGACCAGTTATTAAAGGTGCATGGGAGGAAATATGGTTTGTAACTTTTTTAAACATGTCCATTGCCCTCAAAAAAGTGTACAATAACAGTTTTCTACCCTTCATGTTGGCACACCAATGCGTTTGAATGGCCAGTGCTACTACAGCAAACAGAAATGAATAGCAAGTAAGATTGGACCCACCTTATGCTGATGTTGCACATGTGGACAGCTTGGAGGTGAACTGGTTGCTTTGGAATGGGAACATTGGCGTGGGGGGGGGGCGGAAATATGGTTTGTAACTTTTTTAAACATGACCATTGCCCTAAAAAAAGTGCACAGTAACAGCTTTCTACCCTTCATTTTGGCACACCAATGTGTTTGAATTACCAGTGCTATTACAGCAAACAGAAATGAATAGCAAGTAACATTAGACTTACCTTATGTTGATGTTGCACATGCGGACAGCTTGGAGGTGAACTGGTTGCTTTGGAATGGGAACATTGGCGTAATGTTAATGACAGTTTGTGTTCACTTTGGTTTTCACATTGCTTTGGCAAAGTCTGAAAAAATGCAAGAATATGTATGCAATACTTGTACTTTAAACTTTAAAACTAGAATCTCCCAGCTTGTTGCTTGGTAGATGAAGACGATAATGAACCTTATGTCTATTAATTTAAGTTCATAAAAAACTTTAAGTCATACATCCTTAACATTTTGAGACATGTATTTTTGGCTACAAAGACATCACTTAAAACTAGAATCACACATCTTGGTGGATGAAGACTTTAATGACCCTTATGTCTATTGATTTAGAATACATGCTCAAGATTTAGGTATAAAATTTATTATATTATAAACCCTTGAGCAATACATACAAGAAAAAGTTTGATATAGACACAAAAACTTCAATATACAGCAAATGATTAGTCTGATTGAAGCATGAAAATCATTTTTGTAGATCTTTTTTTACTGGAACGTTTTACTTATACTTTTTACTTAAGGTTTTTAATAATTTATTGAAAGCCTTAAGCAGCATTTGCACAAGCTTAGGGCAAAGGTTGCCAGACATAGAAAAACTGGAATTAAATGTATGCTGTATGTACAGGTTACAATTTTTTATGGCCATGTCTTTTGACATTGTTGATCAATGGTCACATGTTAAACTAATTACATACTAAGTAAAAATGTGTAACTTGCAACAACTATTGTGGAATCAAGAATTTAATTCAAAATCATCGTAGAAAAGTCGCAAGGGGGGGGGGAACACAATGTAACTTGCAACAACCATTGTGGAATCAAGAATTTAATTCAAAATCATCGTAGAAAAGTCGCAAAAATGCAACTTTTGCTTTAATCACCCTAATACCCAAATGATTCTTTACCTTGGGTCCTTTATAGCCAGCAACCTGTTTTAAACACTGCATGGCAGTTTACTTGTGTGCAATAGCGGTTTTGCCAGCTGATTTGAATTGCATATGGTAAGAAGACATATTTGTATGTGTAGTCTGTGTTTTTGGTACTATTAGGTTTTTACGAACTGAAAACAAGTGATGTAATAGTTTGAATTATGTCAAACTCCACTAAATATAACACTAAAAATTTCTAGGCATGCCATGAAAACCCACTGCCAGTGGTTGACGACCACTGCTTTAGGCTTCTAGGGGGCGGGACATGTTAGTAGGAGGTTAGAAAATGCAGAATTCTAAGGGTCATAACATATTAGTAACTTTGCAAAAAACGACCACAGGGGGTGCAAGAACTGGTTGATAACTCCAAAGGGGGTGCGCAAAAAGAAAAATGGTTTAAAATCACCACCCAAACCAAATTTTAACTTCATTTGAGACAATTTTTTTAGACAACAGACCTGTTGTTTTTGGTTTTCCCACTGACTTGCGAACTCTTCAAGTTGTTCCTTTGCATTTTGTTTAGCATCGATCCTCTCATCGTTAAATTCATCCATCATTTGCTGGATGTCTCGCCATGCAACTGATACTTGCGTCATTTCGGTGTCAAACTTGAGATATCTGCAAAGAATGGCAACAATTAAACCAGGGGTCTCCAACTCAACGGTTGTCCCGGGCCAATTTTTAAATTTTTTAGAGGCCACATGCAGTCTTACATGTCAAAATTTTCTAGTTCATGGTCCCTTATTGGCTAACAGCGTTATTTTCGTTGACCTCCAAGAGCTCATGACTTTACAATCTTACTTCCGTGTTCATCAATGCTTCTTTATTTCATAAAAATCAACATAGAAAGCAATTGTTTGCGCACAATTCCCTATCTTAGTTTTGTCTGTGATGTCACAACCCTCTCTTAGAACATTGATATGTGTAACCACTTGATAATATTTAGGTAAAATAAATCCTAAAGCTGTATTGATGAAAGTTTAAATTACTTTTAGCAGCTTAAGCTGTTTCATTGGTTTTAGCATTGAATTCATCGTGGACCGTGGAAAATTACAAAACGTCGGTTATGTAAATGAAATGGTTTGGAAACCACTGGAGACTTTGCACTGGCCNAACTAGCACCAATCAATTATTTCGCATTACATAGACTGAACTTACTTGATTAAAGTGTTTGTGAACCCCCCCCCCCTGAATAAATCTGGTACAAGAACATATGTGTGTCGGTACTACAAAGGTTATTGACACCAACAGAATCTACGCCCCCCCCCCTGAATAAATCTGGTACAAGAACATATGTGTGTCGGTACTACAAAGGTTGTTGACACCAACAGAATCTGCAGAGCTGGTAACAGGTTTTGCATTTTTGCAACAAATCAAAGCTAAGACTTCACGCCATAAAAATATTAGCGCCAAATTTAGTGTTTGTGGTGCTTCCATATAATGCAGAGGAACCACTGGCGGCACAAATGCTTAACAATTAGGGGTAGAGATTGAGAAGTTGAGAGAACTGATAAACACAGGGTGGTCCAAGATCAAAAGAATGAAGAGCCACATTAGGGTTTAGTAAATTCTTAGTGGGACATAAAGGAAAAAGTTACAACTGTTGTAAAGTTTTAGGTGTAAATATTTAACTGGACCCCCCCCCCCATAAAGGAAAAAGTTACAACTGTTGTAAAGTTTTAGGTGTAAATATTTGCAACAACAACAAAAAACTGATCTACAGTGATAAAACTGGACAAAAAAAGTATTTTGCAAAAGTGTTTTAACTGTAATAAATAGTGCTGTGTTGAAAATAATACGCATTTCATTATGCCAAAAATATAGCATATCATGAAAAAGGGACCCTTGAATGACAATGCCCTTAAACCACAATGACAAATAGTTTTAAACCTATTTTTGTTGACTATCGTGGTAATGGTCCCTAGCATTGCCGCTACAAGTATCATATCACAGAAACGATTGATTTCCAATGATACCACGACAACCAACAAAATGTCTGTGCCTATCTTTATAAAATATATCCACTCAAAATTGTTTCTACTTGACAACATAAGCTCCCTGGACTTTTTGGGCGTCAGTAGATATTATATTATGTGAAAATTATTTCCATTTTATTCATAAAAAGAAACAAGAGCTCACATGGTGGCATTTGGTAACGTAAGGCTAGGGTAGTGCCAAAACTACAAATGTTTTGTTTGGTCGAGCACGCTCAGAGCATTGTGACGTCACAAAAATTCCCCATTCTACGCTAGTTTTAGCTCTACAAGGTCCTTTATGTCACCAGCGGTGTATTAAGTTGTACATGCCCATTAAGTACGCATTTTTTCACCATCTAATACATTTGAAAATTCATTCGTTTTTGTTCATAAACACCCTTTCAAACACTAGTTATGTATGTTATCAGGGCATGAATGTGCAAATTTAATGCTCGGGTCAGTTTGTGTAACTATTTGGCCGAGCACCGAGCATCAAAAACAGCAATGCTCGGTACCGAGTACTCGGGTTCTGGCTCAGCTCGGCCCATCCCTAGTAAAGACCCATATTGTAGCTAACAACAGGGAAAAGGCTTAGCACCCCCCCCCCCTATCAGGGCATGAATGTGCAAATTTAATGCTCGGGTCAGTTTGTGTAATTATTTGGCCGAGCACCGAAAAACAGCAATGCTCGGTACCGAGTACTCACCCCCCCCCCCCTGATTCAAAAAACCAACCCACACAAATCTTAAGATAGTATATTCAAAAAACTAGCACCAATCAATTATTTCGCATTACATAGACTAAACTTACTTGATTAAAGTGTTTGTGAATAAGTTATTGGGGCCTTCGTGTTGATTACTCCCATGTCGCAGTTGAGTTAGAATCTCGTTCAGTGCCCGTTGTATTACAGCTTCATTGTACACCATGCTCTGGAAGAGATACATGCTATGCTGTTCGAGGGTTACTCCACCAAAACGCGACAAATGGTCTTCCTCCTGCAAAAAAACAACAACAACTTTAAATTGTAATTTTTTAAAACAGTTGCAAGTTTTAATGTCATAGTCCGCCAGGTCCATTGAAGGTTTTACACCGAATCAAGGGGCCCCCCCCCCCTGCAAAAAAACAACAACAACTTTAAATTGTAATTTTTTAAAACAGTTACAAGTTTTAATGTCATAGTCCGCCAGGTCCATTGAAGGTTTTACACTGAATCAAGGGGGTTTCCCAAGCATTCTTGTAACAGGGTTCCCGCACAATTTTTCGTTCAAAATTTCCATGACTTTTCCAAAACTTTTCAAGGAAAAAAAACAAATTTCCATTATTTTCCATAAAAAATCGGGCTATTCCCATCGTAAAACTAGTAAAGAGGCTTTGGTAGATGCAGCCAATTTACCATACTTGCAACGAATATTCATACGTTACGTGATTTGAAATTCTCTATTTGGTATTTATAGGGCAAAACAGTCAAATTCCACACTTTTTCAGGGACTTTTGCAAAAGTTGGCCTTTTTCTAAACTTTTCCAGGCCTTAAAAATGCACATTTAAATTCCATAACTTTTCCAGGTTTTCCATACCCGCGGGAACCCTGTTATAAGACACGGCAGTGCATGCCAGAGTATAGGGCCTTCAATGGGCCTGGTGTACTATGATTTATAAATAAGTATGCCTTGATCGCTGGTTTGCATGAACGCTTCAGGGCTGTACCAGTACATGCATATATCCAACTTAGCTAAGTTTTATTGTCTATTACTAAAATGATTGTTGTAATTTAATAAATAGAAATGCACATTACAATAAAAAATGAGTAAATGCAGTTAAATGTGACAAAATACTTGAAAACACTTTGTAAAGCACCAATGGAAAAAATATGAAACTTCTGGATCATGTACTTTACTAAAAATAGCTGTATATTTTATTTTATGTTTTGGAGGCCTGTGGGTAAACCGCTGGGTCAATCAAGGTCAAACTTTAGGAGAATCAACTTTGGATACATAACAAAAATATGTGTAAATTTGAATTAGTTTAAAGCATTCTTTCTCGACCAATTGGGTGAAACAATCTAAGATTAGACAGAAAAAATACATATCAAACAATATAAGCTTCCCTCAGAAAAGTGTAACCATATGTTAATTTATAGCTGACATGGTGTATTGAAATCTAGTTGCACACATTGTTCGAATAGTTTATAGTTGCTGATCTAACTCTTGACCACACGGCACTCTAGGGAATTTAATGTTTTCCATCAGGCAAGTTATAACAATCAAGTCTTTTTAAAGTAACAGCCCAGAGAGTCAACATAATGCATTAATTCCCAGTAAATAGACAATTATAAATTACCTGAAGAGTTTAAGGAAGAAAAACACAATAGTAGGAATCGGCCAATGCCATTTTTAAGTCAGTTGGCCTATCAGTCTTTAAAGATAGCCGCACAACTTATTCTATTGCCTTACTATATTTCTGTTTCTTAGTCATTCAATGACTTATTTCACTGCATTTTAAGAAAGCACCATAAATATGTACTTAAAATTTCTACAGTCAGTTATTTTTGTAATATGTTGTGCGTAAGAAAAGTTACCCCCCCCCCTTTAATGTTTTCCATCAGGCAAGTTATAACAATCAAGTCTTTTTAAAGCAACAGCCCAGAGAATCAACATAATGCAATAATTCCCAGGAAATAGACAATTATAAATTACCCGAAGAGTTTAAGGAAGAAAAACACAATAGTAGGAATCGGCCAATGCCATTTTTAAGTCAGTTGGCCTATCAGTCTTTAAAGATAGCCGCACAACTTATTCTATTGCCTTACTATATTTCTGTTTCTTAGTCATTCAATGACTTATTTCACTACATTTTAAGAAAGCACCATAAATATGTACTTCAAATTTCTACAGTCAGTTATTTTTGTAATATGTTAATTTGACCCTTAAAGACATTTTAAAAGTTACACCAGTTGGAGACTGTAGGGGCTTTTCTGCCCCACATATACCCCTTTTCTTGACCTTCAATTTGACTTTTTGGCTTGTTCATTTGGGGCAAATAAACGTATCTACTTACTAGACCTCACCTGCTCATACATGCGTTTCAAGTATCTTACACATTCTGTTTCTGCACCAGCAATTTTTACACAGCTATTACCCAATTTTAGGTCATAACCACAATCAAATGGCAGTCTGTCAACAACCTATACATTTACATCCCTCGAATGTCAAAACAAGCAGTTCAATTGGTAGAGCTACTAACACAAGAACTCATAACAGAAAATATATAAGCTATTGCTGCCAGGCATAATATCAAGTTTATAGAGCTCTTCTGGCAAATGTATTTTTATTCCGACGTTTCGACATCCTATGAAGGTGAACGCGACCTGTATAGGACGTCGAAACGTCGGAATAAAAATACATTTGCCAGAAGAGCTCTATAAACTTCATAACAGACAGGCATTTAAATTAACAGTGAAACTAGGATACGGTTAGGCCCCCCCCCCAAGAGCTCTATAAACTTCATAACAGACAGGCATTTAAATTAACAGTGAGACTGGAATAGGGTTAGTCACTAAATTTAACATTATGAACTAAGTTATTAGGATTATCTTATAGTTATTATTATATTGAAATCTCACCCCAACCCTAATAGCTCTAACTGTCATCATTTTAACACAATTTGCATTTGAAATATTTCTGAATGTCTTTGTGCCAACGGCATTTAGCAACGGTTGTTGTGTAAGTAGATTTTTCAGTTCGATGAGGCTTAACTTACCAGTTGTCTTAGCAGAGGTGAAATCGTCCTGGCACATCCGAGAAGCCGTGCATACTCTTCGAACATCAAGTTAACGTACTTGCAAGCGAGTTGAGGAGTATTAAAACCATTTGTGAGTTGTTTTAACAGTCTAGTCTGCATTACAAAAATATATATAACGGTTGCGGGGTGGAAAAGGAAAACAATACTCACTTTCTGTAGCTGTTTGGAAACAGAAACATATTAACATACAGGCTACATTAAATGACAGTTCTATTTTTCCCCCCCCCCTATATAACGGTTGCGGGGTGGAAAAGGAAAACAATACTCACTTTCTGTTGCTGTTTGGAAACAGAAACATATTAACATACAGCCTACATTAAATGACAGTTCTATTTTAAGTGCAGAAGACAAATTCTAAAACATGCATTTTAACCATTTGCCACCCAAAGCAATTTTTAACACATTTGTGCAGAAAGCATAAAAACAGTTTTTTTTCAGTTTTTTTGTAGTTGATAATAATGATTTTACTTTACAACAAACTTATGAACACCAAAATGACAGTTTTTAATGTTATAAGTTGTGAGGGGTACCTAACAATTCATAAAAACCAGCTTGAATTACAAAAATGAATTTAAATATGAAACTGTCTTTTTCTCTTAAAGACTAAACCTATACTAATATCACACAGGTTTAAGACATTAACTTTACATGAAAACCAATTAATTCAGTTGTGGCAAAGTGTATTTTGGCAATATTTACCTTAATGTCATTCACATAATCCCTCGATTGACTTTCAACTCTTTGAAATAGCAAGTGGGGGTCGTGCGACACAAGGCTGCAAGATAAATTATTTAGATCACATTTTGCAGTTGTAAAAAGCACACCGGGTCGAAACTATTTCGAGAAGAGCTGTTCAAGGCCATCAATGCAACCACTGCAACCACTGCAAGTTATGGGTAATGCTAGCAAATTCTAAGGCAGTTTTTTATTGCATAACTCAATCTAAACCAAATTCGCTTACATATAAAATCAGCAAAATGAATTTAAACTTTCAATGTATTTTTATATTTTTATTTTACAGTTGGCATAAACTATGTCACATTACATAACTTAATCTGTCTTGTTTGGGCATGCTCTACTATCCAACGTATATGGTAGTTGGTTACTAATTAACCAAGCTCCAAAGTTTGCCAGTTAAACTCAAGAGATAGGATGTAGGCAGTGATTCCGTTTAAAATCTAACAGCATGCCCCCCCCCCAACCAAGCTCCAAAGTTTGCCAGTTAAACTCAAGAGATAGGATGTAGGTAGTGATTCCGTTTAAAATCTAACAGCATTGCACATGGCTATCTCTTAGGCTTGGACCTTAAAATTTAACTGTTTCATACAGTTTGGAATTCAATTTCAATGCCTAAATAGTGTATTGCCTAAGTTTAGAAATTAACCACATGTTTCTGGAACTTTAAGGGACCCAAACAGTTTAAGAATAGTCTAGTGTAGCATTGATTTGTGAATGCCTTCAAAAATTACATTACACTTTGAAAAACCATCAGCGAATGATTAGAAAAAAGTGACATTTCTATCATTGTGTGCAAGTATTATTACAATAAACCTCTGTTAATCCAGGTCTTCTCCTAATTTCGATAAAACTTAAGGTACAAATGATTTGTAATGTGGTAAGACTTTAAATAATTGACATTGGTTAATCTGGATCTTTGCCTTATCCTGAAATTGTTTTGTCCAAACGGGTCCGGATTAACCAAGGTTTAATGTAAAAAAATCACCCATATTTACACAAAAGCAATCCTGGTTTTTATCCAAAGGCACAACCAGCAAAAACTCATTTAAAAACATAACAAATATGCAATCCTTTTCATTGATAGGCCTTACTAATGAGTATACATGTACAAATCAATGACTTACAGGTTAACGTATGACTTGAATTCATCCGATTCGAGCGCAGAAAGTACGAAAGGGTCATGGTATGCACATCGGACGAGATGTCGTATTTGCGTCCATGCATGACGCATCTGAGTTTCTGCTTGCGTTTCAGCTTCCAGATTCCTGCACAAAAATTTTGCAAGTTACATAAAAAAACATTAATTCAATATGTACAGCATACAGGTTTACCCCCCCCCCCCTTGAATTCATCCGATTCGAGCGCAGAAAGTACGAAAGGGTCATGGTAGGCACACCGGACGAGATGTCGTATTTGCGTCCATGCATGACGCATTTGAGTTTCTGCTTGTGTCTCAGCTTCCAGATTTCTGCACAAAAATTTTGCAAGTTTCATGTTAAAACATTAATTCAATAAGTACAGCATACAGGTTTACTATCTATATGTGAAAATGGTTCTTTATTTTTCATGGCAACTTATATCACCAGTGTTTCTGAAAGCAGAAACACATGGGTAGAGTATGCATAGGCGACGATTTATTAATTATTTGCAAAGTTTTCGGAGTGGCCTTTCCAGGTTTAAGAAACATACAATTCTGTCATCTGTTCCGCAATAAACATGTTGACGAACTGAGATGTGCAAAAACTGTTAAATTTAGCTGTTCTGTACTGCAAATGGCCCAAAATCTGATCTTGTTTTTAAACTGACGTATGTTGCGCATGCATTTTAATGCCTGTCATTTGTGAAAGAGATATATTTTGGTTTCACTTACTGAAATTACGGATGCCATCGGGTACCATTAACAAAAGCAGTCAGCCTTAAACCAACGCCTATGAGAGTACGTATAACATAATCAAAAGTTACCAAATGCTGTTAAAACCCTAAACCAGGGGTTCCCAAACTTTTTTGATCTGTGGCCCAAATGTCTATTTAATAGTGATTCGTGGCCCACCACGTGCTGTAAGTTTGGGCACAAAAAAAAAAAAACTCAAAAACAGGCGAAATTTTCTAGCAATTTATTTTTAATACATGCTCCTGAAATTTGGCTACAAGATTCGGAATTCTTTGCAATTATTATGTTTTTCAAAACAAAGCACATAATATCTACAGTATAACAAAACAGTAGAATCTGTTCAAATGGCTCTGTGGTCCATTGAAAATGTCTTGGTGACCTAGTACTGGGCCATGGCCCACAGTTTGGGAACCACTGCCCTAAATGATACTATATATATATAACATTCTTTTTTTCTTTTATATTTTTGGCCCTAAACATACACCTAACATAGTTATTTAATTTATTACATTTATATGGATGAAAACATCTCCCAAAACCAGCAAAAATGAGTCAATTCAAGCAAAAATTATAGTTTCAAATACAATGTACCAATCAACAACTGGGGGTGGTCATCACATTTCAGCAACAATGGCTGAACATTTTAGGGGCCTGTGGGGTTAAGCGCTGGGAGGACTGAGATAAAAATTCGCAAATAACAATGTTCGTGTAACAAACCCAAAATAGAAAAAAAATTTTTAAAAACACATACAAAAGCATGAGAAAGGAAACTATAATAATATTTCCAATAAAGGCTCAGATTGCTAAAAGGTCATTGCAAAAGCAATAGTGGTAATATTCAGCAATGCAGAGCCAGCATAGGTGCTGCAATGCAGGAAGTGCAAGGTATGTATGAGAGAATGCTTACCGTCGTTCAACACACAACTTGCAAACACATGCTTTTGAACCCAGATATGTAGAGGTACTAGCGGTGATGCTTGAATTGTTTTTCACCATGGCTGCTGCAGCCAATTCCAGTTCGGTTGGCGATGCCTACACAATGATTAATATATTGTTAGGTAATGACTATTGTCTGATTGAATATGATTTAGTTAGACATGTCATGTGAGTTATCCTTCAAAAGAGTGTTACATGGAGTGGTGGAATTCACCCGGTGCGCACCGGTTCTACAGAACCGTCTCATGAAATTTTATGAGATCAGCGAACCGGTTAGCATTACTGGTTACTGTCAATGGACTTTTTGTAACAGAACAGGCTGAAAAATATGACTTTTGTGATAGAACCGGCTGACAAAAAAATGAATCCCACCACTGGTTAATGGCCACAAAATGCACAAAAATAGCAAGTAGTATCTCATGTCTTTCAAAGTTAAAAGATATGTGAAAAAACAAATATGCTAGTATACTATTGATAACTACACAGTATTACTTCTCTACAGTTTGGGGACTGATTTCGTTATTTTGTCAGGTCAAAATTTTTTGAAACAAAGTTTTACTTGCTCCGTTAAATGATTTTATGCAAAGTTAACTATTATATACTGAGGAATGCCAAACAATATGAATAAAAATAGAAGAGATATATATAATACGTAAATTGAAAGAATGTATTTTGGAGCACATGATCTTGCTTTGTTGTAAATCATACAATTATCCATGAAAGTTTTGAACAAGCATAAATTTATGTGATTCCCAAAATGCAGTGAATTTTCACTGATACAAAATTTATTTGGGCTTAAAAAAATATACATAACTTTTTACAAAGAGTTTAGGCAACTTTACAGCACAGATAGGTACATAATTAAGCTGATTGGATTTGCGCCAACAAAAGGCAGTGTAAAGTCACAAAGAATAGTTTCTCCTTTATGATGTGCCTGTTGGGAAACTACAGCTAAACAAAGCAGCGGTGACAACAATGAAAAAAGTGTAGGGGGCATCTCTTACATTCTCCTTTACTGGGCTGTTGTTTGAGTAGCCTTTGTGACAATGCAGACACCGACTATCGCCGACCTGGAAGGGGAGAGACGTACTCTGAAAAATGGTTAAAGTATGGATTAGATACTCTAAGTTCGAATTCAGTAAATGCTTTTTTTATTAAAGTAAAAAAGTAGATATCAAACACCCCCCCCCCGACGTACTCTGAAAAATGGTTAAAGTATGGATTAGATACTCTAAGTTCCAATTCAGTAAATGCTTTTTTTTTATTAAAGTAAAAAAGTAGATATCAAACCAAAATACAGCCACATACAATTGCAAAAACTATTCTTGCGCAATGAGGCAAATACTTGCCCAAATTGACAGAAAAGCAATGAAGGGATATCACTGATGATGGCATGAGCATTTGCTGAAACATTTAAATCATAAAGCATGTCGCTTTTACAGCAATTTGGGCCATTATATTCCGTTTTGAACTTATAAAACAATCTTAGTGTATTATTCCTTTCTGTTGTTTTAATGACATTTTTTCATATACACTGCTTTTTACACCCCCCAAAAATGACTAAATTGTTCAAAACATGTTTTTTGCTGCTTTTTCAATTTCAACATGGACTCCTAAAAAGGAAAGGTTATCATAGTTTATGTGGTTCTGTTTATCCATTATGTTCTGAGTGGATTCATACAAGGCCCTACCATCCTTTATGTCACAGCTGTGAGTCATGAGTTAAAAACAGACCAGACAGGCCTTTACTGCAATGCAGACATGTAATTCATGCCAAAGATATGGCAACTTTAGGCTAATTGACACAATATCAATAAAGTACTATGCAGAAAAATTAAGGGCACTATTCATTAGGAAACGTTCACTGCATAGGGGGTCAAAAAAACAGTTTAGTTAACCTTTTAGTTTTTTCACATGGTTAAAACTATTTTAAACTGAAGTGTTTATCACTGTGTTATTTGAGTGTGTTTTATCCCCTGTGTTGCTTTATAACAATTTTGTGTTGTAATTTATGCCATTACCCTGATGAAGGTAACTCTTATGACGTCAAAATGTCGGCTTATTATAATAAAATAAACTGCTGGAAGAGCTCATGTCAATGTAGTAAAAAAACTTGAAAATAATTTTAACCTAGCCAAAGCACTGTCCTACAGACTGGCTATTTATATTCAACCATACATGGGGTCCAAAATAAACAGACCAGGCTCATCTCCAGTGTACAATTCGGACAATACATAGTTAAAGACAAGACAAAAAAACAGCAGTCAACACTCTGTTTGTAAGGAACAAAGGTCCTTAAAAAGCCATGTGCTGACATTTGCAGCAAATTTCTCCTACATGCAAATTTACATTTTAACCAGGAAGTAGCTGAAAGAACATGATTATTGAGAAAAAATTTTGCACTCAATAAAAAAGGTAAGGCAAAAATTGCCCCAATATTCAGAAATGGTGCAATTGATATTTAGTATCAACACCAAATGAGCTTTAAAAGTTATATTCTGACAGTTATATTGCTTTAACTGTTGGGGGTGCAATGGTGTGTATAGATAGGTTTGTTGCAACAAAAATATTGTAAAAATAAAAAAATATGCCAGGGGCATGCAATTGTTTATCACAATTTACACTCATAATGATGCTGAGAGTCAGTCAATAACTCGACATAAATTGATTTAATGCCGTGGTTCCCAACCGGAGGTTTGCACCCATAAAGGGTTTGTGGGTTGGTGCCAGGGGTCCGTGTTGGCACAATTGTAAACCAGGGTTCCTACAGAGAGCTTTGCATAAACTTTACATTGAAAAACAAATGCTAAAAATGTCAAATGATGCAGTGCAAATAACAACTTTCTACAATTTAACAGTGAAAAGTATGAAACTACTTGACAAAGTCAGCATGGGCCACATAAATAGTAGTGATGGGAAAAGATTTGGCCCGCTGGTCATGTGTTTCATGCCCCTGTTTTAACCAAGCTTGTTCAAACCATTATATGCTTTAAACAAAGAAAAGCCCAAATATGCTGATAAAAGACTTTCCCGGCATATTGAAGTTTCTACTCCTTAAGTTAGAAAAATACATGGGTTTTTAAATATAACAAGATACAAAAGACAGTAGGTTTAACAAAAAATAGCAAGTCAGTACAATTTATATTACTGCAGAATTATCTACCATCAAGTTTTATGTGTAGGATTTAGAGTCTTGCCTAAAGCTGTATTGAACATGGCCTGAAATGAATAAGGAACTATGTATATATATATATTTCCTTGTTCCACTGTTTTGTTATAACTTAATGTTTAACAAAAGAAAAATATTAAAGCAAGTGTTATAAGTATATTAAGTGTGTGTAGATTAGAAAATATTATTGCCTAAATGGAAAGTGTCAAAACTAGTGTCTATGAAAAAATTATTTGTAATCGTGACTGTTCATTTAGACCAAAAACAGTAGATCAGATTGAAAATTTAAACCACATCCACCCATCCATCTACCTTCATATAGATTGCATTCACAGTAACAATTAGCTGGCCACTGCCCCCCCCCCTTAATGTTTAACAAAAGAAAAATATTAAAGCAAGTGTTATAAGTATATAAAGTGTGTGTAGATTAGAAAATATTATTGCCTAAATGGAAAGTGTTAAAACTAGTGTCTATGAAAAGATTATTTGTAATCGTGACTGTTTATTTAGACCAAAAACAGTAGATCAGATTGAACATGTTCAGAAATTTAAACCACATCCACCCACCTATCTACCTTTAAATAGATTGCATTTACAGTAACAATTAGCTGGCCACTAAAATGCATCAAGTTACTCTAAGCTAGATAAGAATTAATTTTTTATGAGATATATATATGACACTAATACTTAGCTGTAATATATCACTAAAGATGGCATGAGCAATCACCATAGTATGAAACAATACAGCATGTTGATTTTTAGACTGCAAATGCCAGAAACCATTTTTTTAGAATGCAAAGACTTCTTTATTAAGTGGTTGGAATCAATTTTTTTGTCGGCCGGTTCTATCACAAAAGCCATATTTTTCAGCCGGTTATGTCACAAAAAGTCGATTGACAGTAACCAGTAATGCTAACCGGTTCGCTGGTGTCATAAAATTTCTTGAGACTGTTCTATAGAACCAGTGCGAACCGACTGAATCCCACCACTGCTGCAAAGCATTGTCTATTGGTTTCCTATTTCAGATTCCTAATAACTGCTTAGTATTTTTTGCATATGTCCCATACTTAATTCAGTATCTGTTCGCGCAATTTTTAATCTGTTTGTGTTATTGTTTGCTTGTTTCCTTGACAGAAGATAACTATGTGGGAAGTACATAAACCTGTCAAAATGAGGCATAAATGGCTGATTTTGGTTAACAAGCAATGCAATAAAAACTGCACAGTAGATTTAGGTGTTTTCATCAATATACCAACAATATTTCTTCACTTCAAAAGGCATTTTTTTATCATTCTAACAGCAACATTTTAGTTTTTGTGAAGAACAGTTGCAAGCAGTAGTGGGATTCAGCCGGTTCGCAGCGATTCTATAGAACTGTCTCACAAAATTTTATGAGATCTGCGAACCGGTTAGCATTACTGGTTACAGTCAATGGACTTTTTGTAACAGAGCCGGCTGAAAAATATGACTTTTGTGATAGAACCAACTGACAAAAAAATTGAAACCCACCACAGGTTGCAGGACCAAAAAAACTTACATCAGCGGGTTCTTTTTGCGCACAGACATGGCCATTCGTCAAAACAGCCTGATTTTTGTCTTCGGATACTTGGTCTTCCGGCTTTAACTTCATAATATCCAAGGAACTACTGACCAAATTTGTGCTACTTTCACGGTCACCGCCCGCCTGGCCTTGTTTCGTTTTGCGCCGTTTGCTTCGCTTGCTGTTGGCAATACTCATGTCATTTTACACGGGCATCTATTTTAAGACTTAGTCTGCAAAAAAACGCTCAGTTTTTGCTCATATTTTGACTTTAAATGCAAGTTAAACAACAATCAATTAACCTCACCCATTTGCAGGCACAAACGGTTCTTGAACCAACGTCATTAAAAAAAATAAAAGTGCTCACCAACCGATGTGAAATTGTGCCCTAAATGTTTCATTTTCAAGGTTGTTTTTATTTACAACGTAAAAATATGCTTCAAATTAAAAATTGCTTGTTTAGTAAAATCGGTGAAAAAAAGTAGATACAATTTAAGTTTATAATACAATGTGTAAGTTTTAATTCATTAATGTTTAAAAGTTAAAATTTTTACCAGCGGTTGGTAAATATTAGGCAAACAGAGAGATATGTTACAAACAGTAATTTGAAAATGGTTGGTAAGCTTAGTTTAAGAAAGTGAATTTGCTTAACCCAAGCAATAGTGGCTCGGAAAATAAGTGGAAAGAACAGATTATGCTGCTTTTACTTTATGATCTTTATGTCCTTGACAAACTGACTTAAGCGACCTCTGACCTCTGGCCTAAGGCAAAAGAGCTTGAACGAAGCTTTTGGTGGCTAAAAAGGCGTAAATAGTACCGATTTGGGCGTTTATCTCCATATAAAAGTGGATATAGCCCTTCAATGACACTGAACTATTCAAATATTTGGGGTAATAATAAACCTTACTTTCAAACTTTTGAACCACAAAAATGCAATTTTAAAATGACATGGTCCGCTAAATCGTAAAACGAACAGCAAATTGCTACTTTATAATGCTTAATTTGCGTGGTAAGCTTGGGTTTTCTTTCAAAATTGTGTCGTTTTTATAATTTGTTTTGGAACATTTGCATATGAAGCATAAAACCATGAAGCAATTTTATCGTCTTTTTTATTGCAAAACCAACAAACAAATACGAACAGCGACAAGAATTACAGAACAAGCATTTCGTTGTCCAAGCATAAGTGTTACTCAATTTTCAAGACTGGTAATACCACAGCGTTGGCAACAGCGGTTGAAAGTTGACAACGTCACACCCAATGAGCGGAACAGACACGTTTGAACCTTGCAGAATGACGTCATGCTTTCTAACAACACGACCTTTGTGTAAGACAGATTGTTTTCTTCTTAAGAGTTGAAAAGGCATTTCGTAAAACAGCAGAAATTAGCATCTGTCAAATTGATCTTCAGGTGGAAAGGGTTGTTTCCATTTTTTAACCTTTTTGAGCATTTTTTCCCCCCCCCCGACAGATTGTTTTCTTCTTAAGAGTTGAAAAGGCATTTCGTAAAACAGAAGATTAGCATCTGTTAAATTGATCTTCAGGTGGAAAGGGTTGTTTCAATTTTTTAACCTTTTTGAGCAATTTTGTGTGATAAATTGTTTCAATCTGTTCTAATGCCTGCATTTTTGAAACATGTGCGTATAAAACGCGCCGTCAAATTGGTCACAAATTAATTTCTTTTGCTGCGAATTTTAACTTTTTTGTTTTATGTAAGGCATCGTTTTAGGGACAGATAAAAACTAGTAATATGAGCATAACGCGAAAGAGTCGTCCACTGCTTGTGTGAAATAGTATTATTTTTTACTTTATATTTTTTGGTGATTGAAAATAATATGTTCAGGTGATTCAGTGTTTTAACAAAAGTGATTAGGCCTACCCAGTAAAATCAGTAGCTATGAAAAGTTCGAGCATTATAAAGCGCAAAAACTATTGAAGAAATTAAAATCATTTTTATGAGTTTGGTCTTAAAGAAGCTCTAACGAAAAAAATCACATATTGTGAGTTTAGTGCATAAATTCAAACCTACTATACCAGTTGCCTAATGTGCGAAAATGTACCAACATAACGACCCAAAAATTGTTTTGAAACCTACTGTTAGTGGTTAGCAAATAGCAAAGCAAGGTCCCGGTCTGCGAAAATCGTCATGGCTGATTGAAAAACTTTTTCGCTGCGCCGTCCCTTCGTAACACAAGCCTTCCGGGGCTCTCGTCTCCCCTGTCGCGCGGCGGCATACATTCAAAAAGCCTTTCGTCAAATGACAGAGGGTGCATAATATAACGCTACAGTGCGTTGTGGCGTGGTGCAGTGTAGGTTAGAGTTTGGACACCGACTTGTCAATTGTGCTGCGTTGTTGTTTTATTGACTTCAGCAAAAGATTGTAGGGCAGTCATTTATTGCCCGTTGTGTAAAGTGTTAGTTTCAGAACACCGCTTTGTTAAGAAATGTGTAGCTTTAATATTTTTTGGAGGATAACTAACATGCTAATTTAAACAAAAAATATTACTACTTAGTACACTATTAGTATAGCTATGATAAAAGGACATATTGCATGCGGAAAATAACGGCCCAAATAGACGTAAAAAGCGACTTACTTTAATGTTCAAACGTTTAGGCAAATGCTCATGCCATCATCAGTGATATCCATAAATAATTGCCGCAACTTTTAAATAATAAAGCATGTGACCTTTTGCGTCTATTTGGGCTGTTATTTTCCTCATTAAACCTATGATTAGATCCGTGTATAGTGTTCCAAAGGACATTTTCGTTTGTATGTATATTGTGCAGGCATATATTAGGTAACTAGCCATTTTGGTACGTTGGTCTGATTTTTGGAACCTGAGTCAAGTTTCGACGGGAAAGACAGGACAATCGATAATTTTCGACACTTCTGATTTATCATTTGATTCACGACCATGGCAGGTAAGTGGATAGCGATTTGATCAAGTTTGTCAAGTGCGCTCAATGTCTATGTGTACAGTATCGTAATAATACTTACATGCTGTTTAAAGTTTCTGTTTGATAGATACGTCTCGGTTGTATGACACTGTTCCACAGACCTTTATATTACCCACAAAAATTAAACTGCCAATGGACATGTATAGCAAGTAGTTGTTTACCTATAGTGAACGCAATATTGTTATGATCAGAAAAATATACAGGCCTTGAAGCAAAAAAGGTTTGGAACAGATGTTTTTAAGTGTTCTGCGCTCTTGGCATATTTACAGGTTTCATTAAAACGAAATAACCTTAATAGTTTACCACAATTTCATGTAAAAACGTAATTTATTCAAGCAGGATGCAACAGACAGCAACACTATTGTAACGTGGGGAAATTTAGACCAGTTTTCTTTAAAGATTTCGTCATTTGCTTAAAATTATCGTGGTAATAATATCTCTACCTGTTTGTTGCTGTTGGTCTCAAATTGTGCTTTCAATTTGCTGAGAACCAAAAGACGTTTTAAAAGCGAATAATGGCAAACAAAAAAGTCAATTGCGATTCTTTTGTACGACGGCCGGCGTTTAGAAAGCCATTAGCGCCGGGTCCAGTTACAGTAACCAATGGCACAATAACACCCCAAAAGCAAAGGAAATTTTGCACGAACGGTTCTGTCTCAAGTAGTGTTTTTCACATATGCAGCACACTAAAAAACTGTTTGTTAGTTCCGGGGTCGGCAACCTTTTTTGCACCTCGGACCGGTTTTGAACGTGAAATTTGATCACGGACCGGCCTTCCAAAAACTACAAATATTTAGAAATAAAAACACAAAAATAAGTTTATCATACGCCGATGCACGGGCAAAATAGTTCAAAACATTCAACCTGAAAAGTATATGGCCCGGTAAAGAACTCCCCGCGGACCCCCCCCCCCCCCCCCCCCCCCCCCCCCCCCCCCCCCCCCCCCCCCCCCCCCCCCCCCCCCCCCCCGGCGGTTGCCGACCACTGTGTTAGATTATATTTAGGCTGTAAGATAACTGAAATAGGTGAAACAAACATATTTATCACTCTATTGTGATTGTAGAGAATATGTTATTGGTAACAAAGATACGATTAAAATGGGGTTCTATCCCTATCGTGTATATTTCATTTTATCTTTCAATCCTAAAACGCGATACTATAAAGTTACATTGTGCAAAAACGAATATTTTCGCGGTACACTTGGAAATCTCTCGCCACATACGGTTTGTATATTACTAGTCTAAAGACTAAAAGACGTACATCAGTCTCCGCAAACTTATAAAGATCAAGATAGTCTTAATAGTGTGCAAACCTGTCATGTAAATCAGGGGTCGGCAACCTCCCCCCCCCCCCCCCCCCCCCCCCCCCCCCCCCCCCCCCCCCCCCCCCCCCGGCCCGGTAACGAACTCCTCGCGGACCGGCGGTTGCCGACCACTGATGTAAATAAAAAGGAACGCATTTCAACATCGTATACAACGGTATACAGTAGGCTCTACAATTTAGGCAAAGTAATGTTTGCAACTAAATACAAAGTGTTTAATAGCAGGTAGGTTAATTGACCCGATAAATCCTGTTTTCAAATTTTGTCTTTATTGTAGCATGTCTTGTCGCTTTAGGCATGCCTTGCATTTTAAACGGTCTCTGGTCTTGCGTATGTCACTGCGCTGGTATTCGAACCTGTCTGTAATAATCGCCAGTGATTACAGCTTGACAGCCCCCCCCCCTGTCGCTTTAGGCATGCCTTGCATTTTAAACGGTCTCTGGTCTTGCGTGTGTCACTGCGCTGGTATTCGAACCTGTCTGTAATAATCGCCAGTGCATGATTACAGCTTGACAGTTGAACTAATACCGCACATAACTACTACGGCCAACTGGCTAATTGGAGACTGTCGTTGCCTGGTGTAAACATTCAAAATCGATTTGATTGGTTGATTTGTAACGTTGTAACGTGTTTAATTGACGTTTGTTTAGGCTTGTACAATGTAATATAATTTGACAACAACATAAGTTTTTCCTAAAACGATGCCTAACTTTTACTCAATTGAGCTAAATTGTACTACTGGTTAAACGTTTGACTTAACAATACAAGATTTAAGTCGTTTTCGGACAAAAACACGTCGAATAATTTTCATTCATAATGTGGTTCTTGAAATGGTGTAATTACAATCAAATACTCAAAGTGTTTTCATAAAATTGTCGATTCCTGGACCTAAATTTAGTCAAATGAAAAGTGCCTATTAACCGAAAGTGCCTGATAAAACCGGTTTGAACATTTAAACACCTTTTTCAAGCACTTTACCACGCCAAATGACACCAAGCATAACCTTTAGTAATGCCCCACGCTTCTATCAAAGGTTTGAATCACTAGTGGTGTACTACATAGCTTCAAGAGGTCAACAAAAATGTTTGACAAAATTGTTTGGTATAAATAAGCACACTCTGGACAATACAGGTAAAATATTAAATCAACGTGTTTGGTTTTTTATTTTATTTGCCCTTTTTTCAATATCATTTTCTCTGATAATATTAAAAAAACTCTGGTTTAGAATATTTTTTTATTGCATATAATTATGGTACTTGAAGTATAAAATTCCAAAGCAACGTAATAGCATCATGTCAATAAATGATAAGCTGCAAACAGTGCACACCGTTACGACCTATAAGGTCTCATCAGTGCAGCTTATGGCGAAGGAAACTTCGTATTGGATAGTGTAACCATACAACGGCACTCCAGTTTGTTGGGAGTAACGTATTTTCCATTTTAAACATGGAAATTATTGCTAAACATAAACTGAAACCAACAAAGCAAAATTACCTTTTTGCGTTTGCTGTTATTTATGCCTAAATCGCCAAGTACGCTTTAAAATAAATCCTGAGAAAAACTGGTTTGGGCTAAGAGAGCACAACAGCAACAACAACAAACTAATGCGGCCATTGTAGTAACCTAGATTGTCGGCAAGCCTTTGAACCGCGTTTTGATAAGAAAGGTCCTTCGAACCGGCGGCGGAAAAGTGGCTTTGCGGGGGATAGCCGACGCCAAAGTTTGTCAAGTCTTTTCCTTCCGAGCGTTGTGTTTACCCAGGCGTCGTTGTGAAGTCAGTTTTGTCCGAGTTTTGATAACTACTTGACGGCTGGTAAATCATTTCCAAAAATCGGTTGACCCTTTATAAGAGCTAAGTTTTTTTCTCCTTAAAATTCTGCGTTTCGGTACCTTATAACTAAATAGCGTTTTGACTAAATTTGTAAAAGACAACCTGAAAGTTTTCTTGGCAACAATTTTCTTCAAAAAATTATTTAAAATTAAAAAAATGTTAATGACGTCATCGATTAAAAAATGACGTCATTTTGTTTTTTATTTCGCTTTCACATTAGATAAAGCATGTCATTTTTTACATCTATTGGGGCCGTTATTTTCATCATTAAACTTATGAATAGATCCGTATGTAGTGTTTCAACGGGGGATGTTTCGTTTGCTAAAATGTATTTCAGTCTTTATTTCTTACTTTTAAATCGACCGACGGACACAATTGTGCTGTGTGTCATGTATCACGCCTCGTAATGGGCCGAAGCAGTAAAAATGACCCACGGGCAGTTTTTAATGACCTTATACGACTTCTTTGATGTGCGTGACCCCGATGAAAGGTCATATTTTTATTGATGACGCCAATTTCGTCGAAATTTATCACCCATTTTAATTTGTTGCCCTATATGTTATTTTTTTGTCTTTCAATCCGTTCTATCAAATCCATTAAATTCGGTCTTTTAAATCCATTAAAATTTCAATTTAGAATTTGCATCAGTCCTTTTTAATTTTGTTCACAAAACAACCAAAACTTCAAGGCGCATCGATGATATTAATATGAAAAAAGATTAGTCATGAAATGCAAGGGTCCCATCACATACATTAAATTTTCCGTTGTCGTAATGCCTTCTAGAACCGTTTCAAACCATTGGTACACATTGTTACAAGCCCCCAACTTAAATACACCGGTTAGAGGTTAAACGCTCACAAAATTGTTGTATAGTTTAACAGTTTTTATTTCTTAGTATAGAGTAAGCTTTTTATGTAGTTTATGGTTATTATGGGTCCATATGGGAATGCTTGGTGACCGGCTGATTCGGTATAACGCCCTCAATAAATAGGCCTGGCGTACTATGATTTTCATACGAGAGTGCCGTGATCGCTGGTCTGCATGAATGCTTCAGGGCTGATCCCAGTTATAAATTTATGATCACTTAACTGGTTTTTAATAAGGCATGGGTTTTTAAAAATAAATTTCGTTACGCAGAAAGAGAAGTAAAGTAAAATAGAACGAAGACTAGAAGACAGCATTGAATTTGTAGTCATGCAAAACTACTTGCATAAGCGTCGGATTTAACATTTGTGGTAATTGAAGTACTTCAACCTTTATATTACAACGCGTTGGCCATTCGTCCACTTAATCAACACTACAGAAAAAGTCTTTGCAAGACCACTAGACCAGCCCTACTTATAAGTCACCACGCAAAACACCGCCGTTAACCAACGGGCGCTGTTTAATGGCACAAGTAAAAGAATAAACCAATCCAAAGGGTGTGGGCACTCTGGTCTTGTTGACACAGAAAAAGACGCTTCACTATTGGACCAGGTTAGACGCTTGTAACTGATACTCAACTGGTTACGGTAATAATCCAACGCAATTATACCCTGCTGCGAGGCATAATGATTGTCCTGTGGGAATTAAAGTATTAGGTGATTACCGTTAGGGTGTAAATAAAGACCCAAAAACGGGGGGCTAAAAGCTAAAGCGTCGTGTGTGTTTCGGTTAGACATTGCGTCATTTATGGATTAACTTTTCGGTTTAATTAAAAACAAAGACGGTTTGGGGCGAGGCTAAAATCGTTTTAGGAGCTTTTGTTGTTACCCATTGCGTCATTTTGTGGATAGTGTAAACTGCTGAACGATGGGCCCATTTGCTTTGATGTGTGACCAATTTTAGGGATTTTTTCTAAGGTAAATTTTGTGTTATGCTACCTTGTTTTGGTGCATATCCAGTTTAAGTTAAGTTTATTTTGCTTGGTGAACATAGCGATACAGTTTCACTAAAGCAATCACCAAGCGGAAATAGCTGCGCAACGTTAAGACGTTATGGGGCGCAAAAAAAGTGGAGGGCACAATTGGTGGATTATGACTGACTGCGCTGCGGCTACACCGTGGTATAAAGTTTTATGTAACTTGGGCTCACAAGAAAATAATTTGGCGCATTGTGGAAATGTCAACGAAGTTGGAATTATAGGGCTTATTAAACGTTAACAACATATCACAAGTATGGTCTATTCAAACTAGAGATGTACCGAATATTCGGTTTGCCGAATTTATTCGGCCGAATCGGTCATTTTTGAAAAGATTCGGTTTCGGCCGAATCGAAATTTAGCCGATTCGGTACATCACTAATTCAAACACCATTTTCTTGCCAGCAAAAATTACAACAACGTTATTCTTTGAAAAAGCGAGACTAAATAACCGTGCCGCCAGTGGGCGCCGTTGAGCAGACATGGGACATCTGTGTATTTTTTTAATGACAAAGTATTGAATAAATATATTAAAACTCAGGTTATTAACTAAAACAAGTTGTCGGTGCCTTTCATGCTGAACATTTCCGTTCAAAAAAATCAATAATAGTAACGAAGAAAATTTTGGCATGGCTATACACTGCGAAACAAGGCAAGACCATTAGCATGTGCGCCACTGGTCTATCGCTTTATCGATCTAAAACAAGAAGTGCTGTAATGTGCTGGGTAATTTTTTCTGCGTTGTTTTACGCAATATTGGCTGCAAAATTAAAACAGTGTTTTTCCGTTGACTCTCTTAAATTGTATTAAAATTTTAAAATTGGCGATATTTTAACGGATTAAGAGATGTTTTTTTACCCTAGCTTTCATAAAAATTCTTCAAACGTGTACTGATTATTTTTTCTACATGAAATACCGACCACAATAAAAAGGCTGCTTACAAAATAGAGGTATGCACAATTTAAAAATACGAAAGTTTATGCATAAGTGCACCAAAGTTATGCATAAAAAGGAACATTTTATCAATTTTAAGAAATTTTACTGCATTTTCGGGCAAAACATTCTGTATGTGGCGGTAGGGGGTCTTAGTTTGCGCATACGACAAATCTCTGCAGCCGTTGACTTCTAATTTAATCGCCTTGTTGAAGCATACAGATGTTATTTCAATCGCACCTACTTTTCAACATCACGAAAATGGTAACAACAAATCAAACCTTTATGAAAAAAACGACTTAAAGGGATTTGTACTTTTTGAGTAAAACCTTTTACAACGTTTTAAAAAAAATCACTGCTGTTATTTTCAATAGAAAATCTGTCTAAAATGGTGGTGTAACCCTATTACTCAAAAACCTTTTATCTTTAAATTACCCTTTGCAGCATTGGCATGTCAGTTATATTTCACCGGAAAACCACCGGAAAAAGAGATTCGATTTGAAATTTCCGATAAGGCGCGTTATCTTTCAACAGACGTCTGACTGAGCTAAATTCCACGCTTTCAACGCACCGTATCTTTCAGTTCATAGCGTTTCGTGCGATGCCCTGCACGCAGATCGTTGCTCCGGTGTTATTCAGCCTATGCAATCTAATAGCACAGTATCGATGTTTTCTGGGTGCTGTTTAAGATGTGGCAGGAAAAACTGTGAGAAGGCCAGGCTAGGGTTGTGTTGGTAATTTTTTTTATGTGTTCTGTTGATAAAATTGTCAAATTGCAAATATTTTTTGCTTGTTATTGCCTACTGTGTTCATGTTTTTGGGCACATTACTGCAGAACTTAGTCAGTATAAAATAAATTTGGAGAGAAACTTCTAGTAAGTAGATTTTACACCATAAAACGCAACAAAAAATAAACAAGTTTGAACAAGTAGGCTATACAGCGTTTTGCATAGCAAGCAAAACACGCCTCAGTCCAATATACTTTGGTGCAAGTGCAGATAACACTATTTTAGCGCAACTTCGGCCAGGAAACCAAAAGAAATAAAATGTTTAATGCACCAAAATTTTAGAACTATTAACACCATTAAGCCTTTGCATACTGTACGCTGCTTTTGATGGTGTTTTTTTCCTTTTTTTTTTTTAACAGTACTTTGAACACAGAAAAATTACCTTTATTAGATGCTTGTGTTAAGTACAACATTTCAATATGTTTACGGTAAGACACGTAGGCTAATATCCATTATCTCATAAAACGTTGTGATTTATTTGAATTCAATAAGGGGGGGGGGTTGTTAAGTACAACATTTCAATATGTTTACGGTAAGACACGTAATATCCATTATCTCATAAAACGTTGTGATTTATTTGAATTCAATAACCCTATGATCTCTTGGTGTATCGCCGTGATACAGCTGCCATATGTGGTCGTCCGAAATGCATTTACATGGCGAAGGCCATGATATGTTGTCACATGTATTTGTAGCTGCAACATCAAAACGACAACACGGAACGTTAATATTCACTAATGTAAAATCCTGTAGGCAAGCAATTGTCAGCCGTGTCGGTACTAAATGCATTACTAAGCGGAAAACGAAATGTGATGTCAATTTTAATCCAGTTTTCTACAGGGACGTTCGTAAAATCACATTACAGTTTCGGACAAATGCTTGTTTTAGACACAGAGTTCACCAAAAATTAAACAGTGCAAATGTAACGCAAAAAAATCACCAAAATTTGTTGTTGTCACTGGAATTGTCTTAAGGACCTTAAACCAACGTGGCTGAATTGATTCGATTTACTTTCGGAAAACGGCCACCCATAATTTGGTAAATCACCATAATTGAATCAAATTTCCCTAGTTATTTTCATCGGCACATGGTGGGCTAAATGACCTTTCTAAAAAAGAGTGCTTACGTAAGGGTCAGTCAACCTATGTACTTGTTGTTTAAATTTCATTTTTCAACTTTTCTGTGTAAATCGGCCGTTTGCCTATATTAGTCGGAAGATTTTGCGATATGATTCGCCAAACAAAAAGATTAACTTTTTGACTGATAGTGTGATAAAATCTTGCATTTCATTTCTCTGGAAGTTAGTCACATATTTATGCATTATTATTGACGTCACAATAGACATTTCCCGCCAAGATTATTGATCGGTTAAGTTCCAAAATAGTTTTATTTAGGAGACAGTTGCAGCTAGAACCTTTTCTTTGTCAGCTTTTCTGTCAGCTAATGCCGCTCAGGCATATTGCATTTGGCAGTGACATTGATCTTTTTACAATCAATCGCTTTGGATAAGCTCGAAAAGACAGTAAGGTCATATTATAGTGCTAGGTTTAAGCAGGTTACAACTTAGCCTACTGGGTATGTTGTAAAATCAAGTTAAAGATTTTGCGATATGTATGTTTTATTTGCTGATGTTTGAGTCGAACATGAAACCTTGAAATGCGTGTTTGCAAAATTCTTGGTCAAGTCTTGTGTAAATGACTCCCATCAGTCACTATGGTATGTAGCCTATACATAAACATGTGTACTATTTGGCAAGTCTTAAGATAAACCGAAACCCTTTAAAAGTAAGGTATGTTGTTCAAACGTAAAGGGTCTTATTGACCATGGTGTAAAACTTTATAGGGTTTATTCCACTACCCAAATAACTTAAAAAGCTATGGAGTCATCGAAGCATGGGGTAGCTTTTGTTTGCCAGGCGGTTTTTCTGTGTTTTTCTTCGCATATTTGACGTCGCAATGTGTTTGCTCACTGGTTTAAACGACCCGATAAGGTTCATGCTTTCAAAAAGGCTGAATTCGTGATAGCCACTTTGCTAGCATTGTGCAGTTGCTTTGTAAAACTGAATTTAGTAGAAGTTATTCAAGTTACAAGTACAAACTAAAGTTTAAACTGACAAGCTCATAAAAAATGGATTAAAATTGCTATAGTTTGCTAAAACTGTTTGTTTAAAAGGCGCCAAAATGGCAAAATGAGAAAGGGCCGTTGGTTCCACAACATGCAGAACGTGCAACCGTCTTGTCACTAGATAAGCCAATTAGAACGGGGTTATCAGATACGAACGAGCCATAGAGCTGTAAAAAGAATAATTACAGGGTACTGACACCTTTGCGTGTTTAAAGTGCCAATTTAGCGAATCCAATCTTGTGTTTGTAATAACATCACTTAGTGTGTGAACTTTAGCACCTGCTGCACAATGGAATTCGAACTTCAGTGTTTGTTTTAAGCACCGACTATTATTTAAGCAGCAAAAGAAAATACAGACACTTACTTTACAATATATACCGATTTTGTACAGTTGTTATTGCTTTTATTCAAAATGTTCTGCGATTTTTATTGGAAAGTCTTTATTACTATGTACAAAACTACCCAAAGTTTTCTGGTTTACTGTGCAAATTCAGTTTAAACTGTTTTTTGCGCATTTTTACTGTTTAGTGAACATGGTAAGTAGCAACTTACCATGTAGCACAATAAACACGGTTACCGCCTACAGTCTAATTATAGCAGCACCTGCCAGGAAATGCAAGTTTTATAAACAGCGATTTGCGATTATAAAACCGCTGTTTACTTTATCGCCTACTTTGAGTTACCCGCTGTGGGCACAATGGGAGATTGTATTTACTTTCGAAGCAATCGCATTTTCACGGATGCGGCCATCAGTCACGCTGGCCGACTCGCTACTAACGATGTTAACTTGTTCTAGAATGCCGCCTCGATAGCGCGGATGTCAGTTTGTTTGTTTTTGAAGGTGCGCCGCAAATGTTTTGCTGCCATGACAAAGTTAGACCCCCTTCTTTCTGCGCATGTGAGCGTTGCAACAATACAAAACTGCAGTTGTTGAATTAGATAGCTCAGTTGTTTTGAGTTTTGATGCAGAACTCATATAAGGCACAAATTTGTTTAGTTCTTGACAGTATAAGCGTTTAACTACAGAAAACACAGCAGTGTTGCAATTTGAAGGCAAAATACTATATTTTGGAAGGAAGTTCTAAGCACAGTATGGTTTACTTTAGTTAGCCTTCAGTACCAATAGGGCAATTTATATCCAATCAATACGTTGTATAATAGCACGTGTAGCGTCGCACCTTCAGTGCAGCGCCTGGACAAGCTACCAGTGCGAGCAACAGAGCATGTATACAAGCATGTCGTTCTGATTTAATTGTAAGATAATGATCTCATATTGCCAATGGCCAATCTCTTGTCCAGTGACTGACCAGCAGCCAATGGCTCTCGAGATTTTAATGGTTTCGCAAACATAAAGGCCATTCCGAGAGGGCCAGCCATTTCCCTAACACACCCGAACGAAAATAAAACTTCAATGGAGGTAGTACCGCAATACCACCGCTTAGATCATAATTGCGTAATTGGTCATGTCGGCAATTTGATATGAAACGACTCACTAAGATTTCCGTTACAGGATAAAGTAGCCTACTAGGGTTTTTGCTGGCTTAGTGGCCAACCAAAAACTGTTAATAAATTGGCGCCTTTATTCACTTGAGAATTGCTGTAGGTCTCTGCGGATCTAGGGTACGAAAAAAACGCATTTCTAGATGTTACATTTTCTCAATAGGTCGGAATTTTAGACAACCAGGGCTAATAAGCATGTTCTCTCTGTTACGTAATAAACAATAATCGGTCACATGTCAACAAGTCTGATTATCCGGCATTTTTCTTGTGCGTTTATGACGTCATAAACGCGGGATACAGTCTCTGCATGTCGGCTTTTTGCAGTCTTGCGAAGTTAGTGCGTTGTTTGCTGATACGGTTCAAAGAAGGCAAGGCCTCTTTGTGGCTCAAAGTAGAGCGTGGTAACTGTTAACATTTGTAAAGCGGTGGCGTGCTGGTATTTAGTGTCAGTCAAACTCAAACGCAGACCGACTGCAGTTTAAGAATGGTTTCATTTTGAAGTTTTAACCCTAGGCGGTCTAACATGACATTCACAGTCATTGCGTCGCTTACGAGAAGTGCAGGTAGATTGATTACTTGTGTAAAGTGTGTTTTAAACTTACTATGCTCGATGTTAAGCGTTTTAATTTGTATCCTACGTTGCAAAACGGAACCTATACTTTCAAATATATTGTAATGCAAGCACATCTGTACTTAAAACTTGACCCGTTTGAGCTATAGAAAAGAAAGAGCATTTTTCAAAAAAGGAAGTCTAAAATCATGGCAATTCAAAAATATATAGCTGTAGGTGCGTCGTATCGTATTATTTGTGGATTGTTATGTCAAGGTGGGATGTAGAAGGCCTTATTCAGCGTCAAACAAACTGCTGTTTTTCCCCTATAGCCACAAACCTGCATTCAGGTGGTGCAATCGTGCGTTAAGGCAAAAGTGGACAGCCAATTTGAAAGCCCAAGTTGTTTTTCCAGTGAGGCCCTTAACGTTTTAACCTCAAAACGTGGACTTTATTAGTTAGCTGTCGTTTCGGTAGGCGGGGTATGAATGCAGGCTTGCTCAAACGGGGAAAAGTCAATGAATGAACGGTCTTGCGATTCCCTGTGGTACCGAAACAGGTTTTTTGCTTGCTGTATTGGTACTCCCTTCTTTTTACGACGAAATAATAGACGGGGGGGGGGTAATGAATGCAGGCTTGCTCAAACGGGGAAAAGTCAATGAATGAACGGTTTTGCGATTCCCTGTGGTGCCGAAACAGGTTTCTTGCTTGCTGTATTGGTACTCCCTTCTTTTTACGACGAAATAATAGACCAGGACGCGATTGAGGAAAGAGCTTTGTACAATAGCTGATTAACCAGCAGGGAATTTTAATTGAGACACGGTTCTATACCCTGGAAAGACTCTGATTTCAGTTTCAACGTGAGATCCGTTTCTTTTGTATAAATCTGTGTACAAAATTTCGGTCTGTTGAAACTCAGTAATGGGAAACTAGGAAACCAACACATGGCTGTAAAAGTTGCTTCACAGATTTTAGGCTTTCCGTAAAACGGTCTTGTTAAACTTTTAAAATCAAATTGGCTTTGCAATAAGGCCACAAGCAATTATTTGTGTCGGTTTTAACTATGCTTAACCCTGTTTTACAGAACATACCGTTGTAAAAAAGGTCTTTGAAGCATTGTGTCAAGTTTTTTGTGTATTTGATTAAAGTATTGAATTGTGGAGCTTTAGCGTGACAACCGATGTTTTGATTTCTTTACAGACGCACGGACAAACTGTACTTGTTGTAGCAATGGCTGCCGTTGCGAACGAACACGCTCATTCTGAATACAGCTACCAGCGAACACACCCACATACAGCTTTGCCTCCCTACAGCAAAGTCAGTGCCTCAACTAGAGCCCCACCACCGTACTTTGCCGGAACATTTGCTGGAATCGAAATAGCCAGTCTTCCACCGTTGCCAGAAACTCCATCAGAAATCGACACAGAGCAGCAGTTGTTATACAGTGCTGGATACCATACTGACGATTCTAACCCTTACTGGGACGGGCAGGAAGTATTTAGCTATTATTCTCCAGATCAAACTGAAGGAGCGGTGCTTTATTTCTCCGGTGACGAAGAAGAATACCATAGACGCTGTAGTCCCGGCGAACAACAATATATACGCCACCAACACCCCCTAAATCAGAATATAACCCCCCGTAACAGTATGGGGAGTGCAAGCAGTGCTTTAAATGAAGGACAAACAGGCCAAAGGGGAAAGAAAAATAGACGAAACAGTTCAGGAAGCGACAATGGAGGATTTGAATCCACCGCACCGAAAACATCACTCGGCGTGAAAGAAAAATTGCGGTCTTCTTTGGATAAGATCAGCCTAAAACCGTTTCGTTGGAGCAGTTCGGATAAGTTGACTCATGGCGCTGGAAGCTCAAAATCGAAGTCGAAAAATAACAGAAGGTAGATGGCCTTTCTTAACAAATGTGTTGAAGTTAACTTGACTTTGTAAAAGCAACAAGCCAATAAATGATAAGCTGCAGAGGGTACATATACTGTTTTGACATGTAAGGTATCATCAGTGCAGCTTGGATAGCTATACTAGCCAATACGGTCGATTTCTAGTCACCAGCTGCAGTGATGAGACCTTATGGGTCGACACTATATGCACTGTCAGCAGATAAAATTTGACATTAACCGGTAGATAAAAGACCATTTTTTGGCAAAGTTATGGAGGTCAGTCTTGAAACCTGTACATGTATTTATACTACAAATACCTTTTGTGAACAGGTTTTTTAGTTGAATTTTGGGTATGAAGTGAAAGATGGAATGTTTTATAAAATTAAAAAAGTGTTTATTGCAGTAAATGCAATTGTTAACATCGGAATAAAAATCTACCAAGCACTGAAATTTCTGCTACAAACAGCAATAAATACTTCGCGTTTGTATGTGCTCAAAAGTTATATTTAACCGCACTAAGGTAACGTGAAAAAGGCTACAGTAGGACACTTAAAAGTGAGCTTGTGTCCTTAAATTTAAGTCACCGCATCCTTATATTGTTTTGTCACATAACAGATACAGCGACTCCGGTGCAGCATTTGCAGTAAACAGCCCCGCTAATGTGCTGAACGGGCAAAAGGGAAACAGAAGTGGCAGTGCAACGTGTGAGGGCGATACAGGCAAACCTAAAGAAGCCACCAAGAAAGGTTTTTGGAAAAGCAACGGCGCGAATCGCCTCATCAAACCGCTGTACTTGTCGGAGCCCACACGTAACACCCACATGGACACAATGCAACCAAAGCAACTGACTGATACACACGACTATGTGAATTTATCGGCCACCAGCGCTAAAGTAGTGCAAAACCGGCGGCGACAACGGCCATCAAATGACTACCAACTCCCCCCGACAACCCAGAACTCGTATTACGATTTAACCCGCGCTACAGACGTTAAAGAGACCGCCGCCCGCGCTAAAGGAACTTGGAACATGCTCAAGACAGCCAAGACCAAGCATGCACCGGTTAAGGCATCGGGTTTCCATTCCTCGTATGCTTCGCTGGGAAGCTCAGATACCTTGCAGTCCTCAGGAACATCACAATGCCCTAACAACACATCGGACACGTGGACAATGCCAGAGGTCATTGGTGACGCAATAGAGGTCAACGAACCGCCGAAATTGGCACCCGTGTCTGGGAAACTACTTCTGGACAAGGTATGAATCGTCTTTCTAGGTTTTGTGTGGGAATTTTTCGGTTTAATCCTAAACGTAGTCAAAGGTTCTTAATTGTTGGTACAGCGGTATGTACCCCATAACAGTGTGTTTGATGCACAAGATCATGTGTATGGCCACAACGTGCACATCTGATATCGCCTATAGTGGTCAATTGTGTGCATGGCCAGGCATACCATAAATTTGGCGCTCAATTCACGTAATTATAAACCTGCAAACGATAGCATATAAAACCAGTTAAAAATGTCATTCTTGTCTAATAGCACACAGAGAAAATTATGTGTGTGGCCATAAATCTATGGAAACATTGCCCTCAATCATTAACCTTCAAAAGGTACCATACAAAAGCAGTTAAAAATGCTGTTTTTGGCCAACAGCTATAACACAGGCGCAAATATTCGCAGTAAAGTCTATATACTACACCGAATGGTTTTAAGACACCCATGGATTTTGCTTCCATAACGACCGTCTGTTAATGCACACGAATACAAAAGGATCGGCCCCTATGATGTGGTCTTGTTACCTTTAACGAGCCTCCATACAAGGGCTATAATGCATGCACGCAAAACCCCTTGGGGCATGACGCGTTCGTGCTGACAACGTCATCAATACTCGCCGATCAGTCTTTGTTTGATGGTAAAACCCCAAGGCCTTGCGCCGTGCAATTGAGTATTGATTCGTCGTTGGACGGGATGGTTGTTTAAATAAACTCGGGTGCTTTGTTTAAACCGGCCTTGATGGGTCTATTATCGATTCTCTGCACATTTGTTTCGAAATTTTTGATTTTTCGTCAAGTTTAATATGCCGGGCTTGTGTATTCTGCGCAAAGCCCATGGGAGTTAAAGGCTGGTATTGGGAAATTTTTGGCGCGCTCTAAAGGCTATTCGCAAACTCACATAGTTTATAAATTTCTTTACTAATTTGGTTTGGGAATAACTTGGCACAACGAACAACTACTAGGGACCATTATTAAACTATTCGTATTATAAAACCCAAAACCACATTAATTCACCAATGAACTATAGCACCATTTGACTTTTTTAGTTGTCCTAATTGAGTAAAGTAAAAAAGCCTAAATTTTGTATGTATTCCAAGTCTTGGTCTGATATTTTTAGCCAACTAAACTGTTTGCACATACTCTTATGCGGTGTCGCTGCGCAATGTTTGGGGGGGGGGGTGCACCATTTGACTTTTTTAGTTGTCCTAATTGAGTAAAGTAAAGAAAGCATAAATTTTGTATGTATTCAATGTCTTGGTCTGATATTTTTAACCAGCTAAACTGTTTGCACATACTCTTATGCGGTGTCGCTGCGCAATGTTTGCATTCCAGAACTTAAAAGCTCGCCAAGTCATTGTTCAGTGCGCCTGCCCTTTGTAACATTTGTTTGATGGCTCAACCTCCCAAAAATGTCAATAATTTCACAATCTAGGTATCCAAATATGTTGAACGTGCACATATGTTCAAAACTTAAATAGGGCTTTCTTGATATTTTGTTTTTATGTGAAACCTTCCCCCCAAGAAAATTGTGAAAAATAACGATTATTTGGCCCCAACTAACAACAGAAAATTGGAATAAAGTACTGATGGGTCAACCAGTGGTGGGATTCTGCCGGTTCGCACCGGTTCTATAGAACCGTCTCACGAAATTTTATGACACCAGCGAACCGGTTAGCATTACTGGTTACTATCAATCGACTTTTTGTAACAGATCCGGCGGAAAACATGACTTTTGTGATAGAACCAGCAGACAAAAAAAATGAATCCCACCACTGGTGTAAACTACCTTAAAACAATTTTACGCACCACTGAACAAAGCTGGTTTAGAAACGCGCTCAAGCGTTTGGCCACAGCGTGCACAAGCCGGTGAAATAATCCAATATGAATGCCCATACTTAAGACAGCCCAGTACCAGCAAGTAATGGTCATTGTGTCAACACCACGGGCCCTTTCAGCGCATGAAGGACCCTTAAAAGTTTTGTTGTTTGAAACAACAGTTCCTGACCATTGTCGAAATTTTAGCGTCTCGTCGGCTCGCCTTTTTATTTCCGTCGACTTTTGGTGTGGTCTGAAATCAGCCACTTATAAACGCCCTGGTATTTGCGCATACGACAAGAGGTATAGCAAAGCACGACCTTTATACTACTAGTTTTCTTTACTTTGTCGTACATTCACCCAACGGTCGCATTTTAAAAAACGTTGAAGTTTTTGCCGTTAAAAAGGTACAAATTTAGGTCTTTTGCTGTTACAAAATATCGGCTTTAAATATCGAATTTGGCCTACTTAATTACCGATAATCGGTACGGGTCGTAAAAAACACACTTTAGTTTCTACAGTACACGATGGAATAATAAGTTAAACTGTGTAAGCCTAAATTTCTCGTGTGAAGAAAGCCCCATGGTAACTAAACCCGGCCACCGAAACCAGCTTAACTTTGCTTAGATCGTGATCTAACCACATCCTAATGACCTCATGCTTCCCTTGGGCAAATTGGCAAAATTCTCACAATGCCCTCCACAGTCCAAATGTTTGTCACCGTTTACAAGCCAATGTAGTCAGGAAATAAGGTTTACAACGGTAGCGAATGCAATTGGGACAATAAAACTGACAAAATAAGTTGTTTACGTGTTATAAACCAATCTGTTAGAAAAAATACGTTTTTGCTATAAATTCGTTAAGTTTTTGTAACAATCTGTTTTTGTTTTGTGTAATATATCTTTTTATACGTTCTAACGAACAGTGGACTTCAAAATACAAAATCTGCTATATATGCTGTTAAAAAATCACTTTAACGCACATATATATCAAAAATAGGAAACATACAATGGTTTCAGGGCTTTTTATGACAGAAGATCAACTGATATGGTGATTTTGTTGTTCAGGTACCAGCGGGAACCACCATTCTCCGTCCTACAGCGTTTAAACCACCACTGAAGCAACGAGCTGTGCGTGACAGTCTGTCTCCTGCGCATTGCCATTCCTCCTGGGAACCGAACGGTATGTCTATTTTTTCGCATTGTATTTTGCGCTATGAAACACGATTAGTAAAATATTGAGAACTTTGCGCCTTGTTATTGCAAAGCAAAACACCACAAATTATTTGCATTTTTTAATCGTACTCGTAAAATTTACTATGGATATAATAAGCTGTAACCGTTTTCGTGTAAAAACAAACAGTTAGTTTAGACTGGTTTAATAAAAAATGAAACTTCTTTACTTTACCATACTTTTTTTAAGTTTGAAAATATAACAACACATATAAAAGCCGTTGCTGCCATGTATAATATCAACTTTTTAGAGCTCTTCTTGCATTTATATTTTTGTACCGACGTTTCGACGTCCTGTACAGGTCGCCTTCATCAGGGTAAATAACACTGAATGCGCGTAGTACAGTGCACGGTATACAAAGAAAAAAATGCATATTTCGGTATAACAACATATTTTGTAGAATTTTAAAGGCATAAATTTAATTTTAGAGTGTTTTACCTAATACATTCAGTGCGCAAATAATAGGGGCACCAAATGAAGCATTTTCGTAGTGTTTGTTTAATGTTAGGTGTTTAGCGTGAACAAAATCTTCGCCCTTAATTGTGTCAATAAATCACTAGAGTCGAACAAAAGGTAAGGGGGGGGGGGGGGGCACCAAAAGCAGCATTTTCGTAGTGTTTGTTTAATGTTAGGTGTTTAGCGTAAACAAAATATTCGCCCTTAATTGTGTCAATAAATCACTAGAGTCGAACAAAAGGTAACCACCCAGCTAGGCGTATTTTTCATCTTACCGCGGCGCTAGAATTTCGGGCAGTTTGTCTACGCAACACTATTATCTAAGCTCGTTGTGGTGGCTTTTGGGCGCGCAGAGGCCATTTGTGCCAACCAAAATTGCCTGCCCTCTCAGCAAAGGCATGCAGCGGTGTCGTAGCATGTAACTTGTAACGCTATCTGGTTTTGCAAGGCCGCCCTTTGACGTTATTGGTCTCTTGTGTTTCACAGAGCACTCTCCGCAAGGCAGCTACGGTGCTAATGTTCTGGAAGAAAAGCGAAGTGTGTCTTGCGAATCAACCCATTCTGATTCAGGTAAGGTTGTTGAACGTTGGCAAGTGCAGACCTATTTTACTGCAGGATAAAATTTACCATGTTATGAGAATTTTTGCGACCAAAAGTTGATGTGTTTTTTGCCAACTAGCTGCAAGTTAAAGTTGACTATGTTTTTAGTTTTCTTTTCGATCAAAAATTGCTGTGTTGTTTGGCAGGGTGGTATTAATAGAAAGGAAATAAAATAGTCTAGTGAAGGAACCATGAAAATATTAGTCATACGCTTAAAGTTAACTAAGTTATTTCGTCTCATTAAAACAAATGCGTTTTGGGAAAATATTTTATAATTTACAGCATTTTAAAAACTTACAAAAACAAAAATTAAGCTTACTTTTGATTAAACACTTTGTTTTTTCTCAGTTTTATGTATCATTTATCTCGGGTAATGTTTTAAAACAGTCCAATACTTTGCAAATATGGACATAAAATCACACATGTAAACAATACAAGCATTGTATATGAAACTTTTAAACTTGACTTTTGAACCTCTACCTTAGAGACGTCATAATTACTGTGACTAAGTGTGACGTCATAGATAAGCCGACTGTCGCAGTGACGTCATAGTTAGGCTAACTGCCGCTGTTGTTTGTCAACAAATGGCTGAACGCCGCCGTGCTTTCTGTTTGTGCGGCGGATTTTTGAGACTTCTACGAAAACGTGAGACTTTAAAGAGGAAATTTATCTAGTGTGGCTTTATCGCGGCTTTGGGCACTGATAAACACTGTTTGTGGGGCCGCATGGTAAAATTATAATGGGCTGTAAATGCGTTGCTTTTTTCGTATATGGCCGCTACTGGTGTTGTTAAAGTTTAGGTTCTTTACTTAAAAATATGCATTAAGAGATAAAAATGGATTTTAAACGCTGAAAATAGGAAATTTCTAGCTGTGTGAATTGAAAAAAATGAACAGGTTCAATTAAAATATTGCTTTCTGATTAAATTATAAAAAAAAACAATCGTACCGAAATACAGTTGATAGCCTTACAAACTGAAATTGCCTATTTTTTTGCCTAAACGGCCAAAATTGTTTACATGTTTGTTTCAGTTACGAGACCACTATTCGGTTACGATTTATTAAAAAACTAACCCTCAAAAACAGCCATTTTTGCGACGTGTCTGGAAAAAACACGACATCACACAGTTCATAGCCTCGCGTGGCCTTTAATTACAATCACAAACTACGGTTTACAAGCTTATTATTGTCCTTCTTGCCACCGGGAGCGCCTGCTTTAATTAAGCCGCCGACTTATATTTCCGAAACTTCAAGTATTATACTTGTGACACGCGCCCACTAAAGCCTCCTATCCGTATGCCACCGTAGGCTATATATAGCAGGTTATACACCAGGTGTGTCTAGGAAACGTCTTTAAGTTGCTATGTTTTGGTGCAGGCCGTCATTCAGTCACAAGTATACCAGTGGTCAACACAACTGGTGGGAGTTTTAGCTGTTCCGGATCAGAAGGCTACGCAAGCGCGAGAGTGTCTTCTTCTACCACACATAGTGCCATGCATGAAACGGACCTCAACGCATCGGATGTTTCGCTGCAAATGTCACCGAAGTAAGTTTATTTTTTGCTGTCAGATAATAAAATGTGCTGGTTTCAAGGGGGGGGGGGACTGACCTCAACGCATCGGATGTTTCGTTGCAAATGTCACCAAAGTAAGTTTATTTTTTGCTGTCAGATAATAAAATGTGCTGGTTTCAACGTATATAGAGTAAACCTTGGTTAATCCGGACCTGTTTGGACCCAAAAACTGTCCGGATTAAACGATGTCGATTAAGTCTTACCATATTACAAATCATTTGTACCTCGAGTTTTGTCTGAATTAGGCGAAGATCGGGGGGGGGGGATTAACCGAATCCGGCTTAACCGAGGTTTAGTGCACATCGGGTCCGTTATTTCCTTTTATGGTCAAGATATATATGCTGAAATGTCTTTTTACAGACATAACATTTGTATCGCAAGTTGTAACATTTTATCCTAGTTTACCTATAAGTTTACCCACAAGCCCACCCAAAACGTGAAATTTGCGCTTGGTTTTAATATAAATTTCCATGTGAACCTGTTAAAAAGCGACTACGTTATACTATTTGATGGGCACATTGTAATTTCAAGCCCAAAAAATGTGAAAACTTTGCATACAGCCCAGTTTGTTTGATGTATGACACACAACGAATGCTTGCTACAAAACAAGTTCGTATGTTGACATGAAATTCTTGGCAAGGGGGGGGGGGCGTTTGAAAACTTTGCATAAAGCCCAGTTTGTTTGATGTATGACACACAACGACTGCTTGCTACAAAACAAGTTCGTATGTTGACATGAAATTCTTGGCAAGTCTCTGATATCAGTAGTACTATGTCATCTTGTCAGTACAGTGCCCTTATCTTACTAGACCGTACAGTGTGGTCACAAGCCAAGATAAATAACTGTACCAGTTCGCTGATGCAATTATAACCTCCGTGTGCGTTGCTTTCTCTCCGGGGCTGTATGATAAATTACTTGCGCATTTTTTAAACTGTTTACAGGCATGCAGGGGGGGGGGAGCAATTATAACCTACGTGTGCGTTGCTTTCTCCGGGGTTGTATGATAAATTACTTGCGCATTTTTTAAACTGTTTACAGGCATGCATACCTGAAAGAGTTTTGTATGTAAAAAGGTTTCGTTTAGACGTTTTTGAGTCTTTTTAAAGCAAGTTCATTAGTATTTTTCTACAGTTGTTTAAAAGGCCAGGACCTATCGTGTAGATCGGGGGGGGGGTTTTTGTTGGTATTAGACATACCGGTAGACCCTATCTGGAAGTGTGTGTTTGATAAACTTGTCTACAAATTAAAATTGCCAAATAAGGAAGTGGAATTTTGCAAAGCACAGTGTTAAGTTTGTTGCTTGAAAACTACATTAATGACAAAATAACACAGTATTTTTAAACCAGTTACAAAATACTAGGCTCTCAAGCCTTACCACATTACAAATCTTTTGTACCTCCAGTTTTGTTCGAATTAGGCAAAGATCCGGATTAATCGAATCCGGTTTACCCGAAGTCTAGGGGGGGGGGATTTTGTTGATAGTCGACATACCGGTAGACCCTATCTGGAAGTGTGTGTTTGAAACACTTGTCTACAAATTAAAATTGCCAAATAAGGAAGTGGAATTTTGCAAAGCACAGTGTTAAGTTTGTTGCTTGAAAACTACATTAATGGCAAAATAACACAGTATTTTCAGACCAGTTACAAAAAGCTAGGCTCTTAACATTTTGCTACCAGCATTTATATATACAGCAAACCTCGGTTAATCCGGACCCGTTTGGACCAAAAATTTGTCCAGATTAGGCGAAGATCCGGATTAAACGATGTCGATTAGTTCAAGCCTTACCACATTACAAATCATTTGTACCTTCAGTTTTGTTCGAATTAGGCAAAGAACCGGATTAATCGAATCCAGTTTAACCGAAGTCTACCGTAGTTTGTTTCTTTATTACATAGTTTATGTAGTTTAGGCATTTTCCTAATAAAACTATTACAAATCAGTACATTAACTAAAGTTACATTCAAATTTATACCTCGAGTTCTGCAATATCAAAGACCCAATGCCTTGATTTGATTTTCAATGACACCATCCTTACACTTTGTCTTCTGAATTCCAGAACTATGTGCGATGACGTAATGCTTCGTGATTTGGAATGCCGTGTGAAAGCTAAGGAAAGCGAGCTAGAAATGCTACGACGAAGTTTTGAAGATAATGAAAAGGCTTTACACATGGTAGGTTAACATTCTCAGTTGTATTTTTGGGTGTTTCCTAACGAATCTTTTGATTTTGGTAAGATTTGAACAAAAACGTATATTTTTTATGAGTTGTGTAAAAACTGTTGCGAGTGGCCAAGAAGTTTTTCGGGTTAAAATTAACAAAAATATAAATGATTTATTCTTTTCCCTGTGACTAATACATATTTACGATTTTTATTTGTCAAAATTTTAAAACAAATATTTTTACAATTTGGTCATCTCGTTATGCTGTGAAAATATACTTATTACTAGGAACAAACTTTCATAAGTTTTCAATATAAACCGTACAGTTATTTGCAAACCAATGTTGCAAAATATGTAATAAGGGGGGGGGGAAGTTTTCAACATAAACCGTACAGTTATTTGCAAACCAATGTTGCAAAATATGTAATAACGATTTGACAAGCCCTCTAACGCGTTCTGTTTGGCAATATCGCACACTATATACAGGGTTCCCGCGGGTATGGAAAACCTGGAAAAGTTATTGAATTTAAATTTGTATTTTTAAGGCCTGGAAAAGTTTGAAAAAAGCCAACTTTTGCAAAAGTCCTTGAAAAAGTATGGAATTTGGCGACTGTTTTACCCTAAAAATGCCAGATAGGGATAGGAATTTCAAATCACGTAACATATGAATATTCGTTGTAAGTATGGTAAATTGGCTGCATATACCAAAGCCTCTTTACTACTTTTACTATGGGAATTGCTCGATTTTTTTTCGAATAAGTCATGGAAATTTGTTTGTTTTTCCTTGAAAAGTTTTGGAAAAGTCATGGAATTTTGAACGAAAAATTGTGCGGGAACCCTGTATATGTAAAAAAATCAAAAACGTGACGCCTTTGAATTCCACTAATATATGACATGTTCTCTTGCCACAAAACGCAACATCAAATCATTTCAACGCTTCTCAATTTCATGTCAGTCATCGGCCACAAGCAAATTATGATCCTCGGTTAATCTGCTTTCGCTAAACGTCAATCAATGGACAACACAACGTAGGCGTTCCGTAAACACTTCAAGTGTCTAACACGGTCCCACACGGCTCTTACATCCGTTCTTAATGACGTCATCAACCTATTACGTCATTGCCTAAAAAAATTCGCGCAAAAAAGCAACTGCGAATGAAAATTTTGGACTTTCAGCTTTGATGCGCCGCCTTTTTTAATATCACGTGACGTTTGATTGACAGGTGTACGATGACCGACAGCATATGCCCAGGGATGAAGAGATTTTCGAGATAAAACAGAAATATTCCAACGAGCTTCGTTCACAGGTAGGTTCGGGTTCTATTTTCAAATGCGGCATGCATGGTTTACTGTTTAACCTTAAAATTAACGTTTTTGTGACATGCTGTTGAATGTACGCAAAATGAATTATGATTGATATATATGTAACACCTTGATTTTAGAGTAGTTAAAATCATAGTTTGTGATAGGCAAAACAATAATTTTGACTTTAATTGATAAATATTTGACTGTTTAAGATGACATTTTAGACGGTTGTCCAATATAAGTAAGAATTTTAAACCTTTACCATGGCAAAAAATCAATTTGTCATTTAATTGTTTACAAATAAAACTACCAAAAAAAAAACACGCATAATGGTCCACTGTGCAACTAAAAATCATTTTTCAGCATAACCGAAGTATTTTTACGCGTCGCTAGCCATTTGGCAAATCTATTCTAATTGGACATAATGCCATTTGCCACACAGAACTTCTAACAACCCGTAAGCTCGTCTTATTTCACATCAATGCCTCTAAACCGCGTTTGAAGGTCACGTGATTAGGGGGGGGGGGTTTGCCACACAGAACTTCGAACAATCCTTTAACCCTTTTTATTTCACATCAATGCCTCTAAACCGCGTTTGAAGGTCACGTGATTAAAATTCGCGCCTTTGTGTCACGTGATTGACCGCTGTGAACCATTAAGTTGAACCTCGAGTTTTGTCCGAATTAGGCGAAGATCCGGATTAACCGAGGTTTATGTCTAAAAAACGATCTATATGGCCCTAAAAACAAAAATAATACGGTTGGATTCATCATAACTCGTTTGGGGGGGGGGATGTCTAAAAAACGATCTATGTGGCCCTAAAAACAAAAATAATACGGTTGGATTCATCATAACTCGTTTGGAGACCCTCTTTAGACCAGTTCATATGTGTATCGTTAATTGTTTTCATTGTAGTGTGCTTGTTTATGTAACAGCAACCCTTACTAAACTCTAACAAGCGCTTGTTGTATTTTATTGTGCACACCGACAGACTGCCAAGGTACTCAAACAGCAGCAAAAGCTTGAAAGAAATTTTCAGTTGGCTAAAGACGAAAACAAGCAACTGTTATTAACAAATGTGGAGGTAACCAAATTAACCCTTTTTTTACTTTTTCCTTTATTACTGAATTTTTCTATGCTTTGTCGTTCTACTGTTTTCCTTTTGCTCTTTTTCTCTCTCTCTTTCTTTCTCTTACTTTAGCCTGCTCTAAGCCCTCTCTTCAATATCTGTACATTTAGGCTTCGGCCTTAATTGTTTGATGTGATTAACTATAACGCATGTTCACTAATGCTTTTTAATCAGCCATGTTTCCCCATAGGCATACGCTGACTTTAAACTCCGTATAGTCTTACAAAATACCAGCTACCCTAAAAAAACAAAGAAAGGGCCTTAAAATAATTGCCATTATTTGAAACCTCTATGTCAGAAAGTACAATTTAACGTTGGATTGAAAATGGCTTTAAAATTGGCTGTGACAACTTTTTGAAAGTGAAGTCGTGTTAGAATTGATCGGTTGCTGTGGAAGGGATAAACTGTCTTGTATTCCCAAGGGAAATGTTAATACAGTTACACTTAATCTACTGTGCAATATTTTGTATGGGAAAGTTTTTCGGTAGAATATACTTGATGTAAATACTGTGAATTATAAAAATATGTTATAATAAACGGTATTTGTTGACAGTTTTTAGTCAAAACATGATTTATAGAATTAAAGGTCATGTTTTCAGATTATATGTCCCAAAATATTTTGTGCTAATGCTTTTTAAATATATATTAGGGTAAAATATTGCAACACTCGTACTTGCTTGGTATATGAAGACTATAATGAACCTTTTATGTTTATTGATTTAAAGTCATAAAACATCAAATGCTTGCTTATACAGATACTGATGATGTTGTAAAGTGAAAATATGTTTCAAAACTTGAAGGGCAAAATACTTTACATAATATATCGAAAACATTTTTTTACACAAAACAAATAAAAGTCCAAATTCCTACTTTAATAGGTTACTTATGTGACAATTTCTGAAAGTTATTTCCGTTTCGAACACTAGATACGGATCTGTTCATAAGTTTAATGGTGAAAATAACGGCCCAAATAGACGTAAAAAGCGACATGGTATTTAAACTCAAGTTTATATAAACGGGTGTACCTGATGTGGTCTTCATATCACTGATGATGGCATGAGCATTTGTCGAAACGTTTGAAATATTAAGCATGTCGCTTTTTACATCTATTTGGGCCGTTATTTTCACCATTAATGTTTCCGTTAAATATATAATTATAAGATTCTTTTCTTACAGCTGGAAGATCGCATCAAAACCATGTCTGACGTCATCGAGAAGCAATCCCGGCAGCAGGATGTCGCTGCGGAGCTACGGGCACGAATCGACGAAAACGAATCCCAGATTCAACACAAAAACGGAGAGGTCGCCCATTTGAAACGACAGCTCAAAGAGAAACAAATTGAACTGACACAGCGGACAGGCGAAGCTGTAGCCCTCCGTACAAGAAACAGAGAACTCTGCGCACAACTCAAACGACGGGACGTAGAGGCGGCGCAGCTCAGCGCGAAGCTACAAGAAAGCGATCACGTGGTCTCTGAGCTCGAGCGAAGGCTGGATGACCCTTTGGCGCCATCTGGAGACGATAGGAACTACCTCGCGCCACTCAAGCGTGATATCGACACGGATGACTTGTTGAGGCGGGTTGAAGAAATGGAAAGACGTAGCGCCGCTCAAGCGGAACAGTTTGAGAAAGAGCGACAGCAATGGGCTCAGGAGAAAAGCCGGGTAATCAGGTATGTCTCATCGGATTTAGTAGTTTCTACGGTAACTTAGAGGCAACTAACTGGTTTGTACAGTTTACCTATTGGCCGCATTTACAGTAAAAAATTCACTTATGGTTTTACTTAAAAATCTGTTAAAATGCCATCTACACAAAGTTCTTTAAGAGTATATCTTGTGTGCGTGACATTATGTAGCAGCTTGGACAAAGTTGGAACAAAATGATCCTTATATTTACCCCAAAGCAGCAACCTGGTTAAAAATTTCTGACGTTTAGTTGTTTGAAATCAAATTCAGAAATTTGTTCCATTACATTCCAACTTAAACTTTATTTTTTTAATTTCCCGTGTTTGTGTTTTGCGTTGAAAACAATTTAACCACTGGTTCACCCTAACAAGCAGTACTGCCCTATAAACTAACAAGGTCACTGTAAAACCCTTTGAGAACCACCGGTAAAACATTGTTTTTTTTTGTATGTAGGTACCAGAAGCAACTTCAACTTAACTACGTGCAAATGTACAAAAGATCCCAAGCTCTGGAAGACGAAATTGATTTACTTACTTCACAACTAAACGGTGACGGAGCGAATGCAGAATCTGATGTGAATTCTTCAAGCCTGCCTGGGGATTTATGTTATCCCATGGAAATTTGAATCTTTATACAATAGCGTATGTGTTGCACTATCAAAGGGCTTGTAGCCTATGTGACAAAAATTTGCAGTAAGGATCGGGCCTGTCACTGCCTACACTTGAAGTTTACTTTTTATGACCTTTAGTAACCTTGAAAAATTTTGACTTTCTGTAACCTTTGCAAAAGTTTGACCTTTTGTAGCCTTTGCAAAAGTTTGACCTTTTGTAACCTTTGAAAAATTTTGACCCTCCGTGACCATTGATAAAGGTTGACCTTTTGTAACCTTTGACCATTGATAAACTTTGACCTTTTGTAACCTTTAAAAAATTTTGACCTTTAGTAACCTCGATGTTACCTTACTAGTTTGAACGTTAAGTGTCAGTGAACTTTATGTCGACTGCCGGAATCGAGTTCACACGTTTTGCCTTCTTTCTTTTGCCCTCTCTCGTTTTCTGTATGTTCCACTTTTTTCTTTGCCGCACGATACCTCTCTCGAAATCCTTGCGTCGAAACGTTAAGGGCCGAAACAAAATCAGCCGTCTATGTGAAGCTTTTGTAAAAGGTGTGTCTGAAATTGTTCTTGTGCGTTTTCTCATGTCCGAAAATATAACGTCACTATGCTCGTTATGTCGTCATAAACAGTCACGTGAAATGAAATTTGAAAAACGTTGAATTCGTTTCCTGAATCAAACTCTATTGGGCATTGGTTTTGGATTTCCCCTATTTTCATGTCAATATTACAGCAGTTACGTATATTGCAGTACTTGACAACGCCATTTTCTTTTCTTTTTTGTGGTACAATCTCCGTAAAAAACATTTCCCTCATTTCTATTTTCATGTTTGTTTGTTTTTTTCGTGCACAGAATTGACTGATTTCACCAGATCTTCAGCGATTGGTATTTTCAATAAAAGTCAATTCATTTGTCTTGCCAAAAAGTGTGTTGTTACACAGGGATGTGCCAAAACAGCAAATGTTCTGTTTGGTCGAGCACCGAGCATCTCACGTCAAGACTTGGTGCTCGGTGCATTATGTAGTAGTGATGGGACGATACCAGGTTTTGAAGCGAGTACCGATACCGAGTACGAGTACCACATGTATATACCTTCGATACCGAGTACGATTACCGAGTACTTAAGTGTAGTGTTGTACTTAGTTGTATATCACTGGCTATTTTTTTGCCGTGGTCGGGGTGCAGGCGTGCACACACACATTGCGAAAAATGTAATCTCCACATGATAGCGAATATGATATACGTAACCTGGCGGAACCTTTTTCCTGATTTTGTGCTGTCCGAAGCAAATATAGGCCAAAAGTTGCCCGTATTCTTATGGTGTAAATTGGCCTTCGGTACTCGCACGTTGGTATCGAAAACTGAGACAAAATATTTACCTTTGGTACTCGCACGTTGGTATCGAAAACTGAGACAAAATATTTCGATACCGAACGAGTATCGATACCACTGAAATCGTTCGATACCATCGATACCGATTACCCGTCCCATCACTATTATGTAGTCACAAAACATTCCCAATTCCACGCTAATTTTGTAGCTTTCCAAGGCCCCTTACGTCAACAGCACTGTATGAAGCTGTACAGGCCCCACAAGCACGCGTTTTTGTACCGTCTTAGGCGGAAAAAATATTCTTGAATGCTCGGGTCAGTTTGTGCAACTGCTCGGTCGAGCACCGAGCATCAAAAACAGCGATGCTCCATACTAAAACTGACCTATTATTAACGTCAGGGTAGGAAGGAGCACATACGCAGTACTGCAATAAGAAACTGCTAGAACCACAGACAGGTAGTGTAAAATATGTAATTCAGCAAGCAATAATAGTTTTGCAGGAATCTACACAAACCAGATGAGACCTTCAAAATAGCAGTGGCTTTTTAGCGAAAATTGCAGCATGGGTTCTTATCAAGGATAAGTAACTGACATGTGAGACTCGCTAATACACTATGAGTGCAAGACAAGATGATTTTTGCCGCTTTTCATCAATCATTTGGCAATCCAAAGATCTTGACAGTACCAGCATCTCTACTATATTTGTCCTTGTCGTCACAGGCAAATGCCAAAAGTTTAATTTTCGGATGCCAAGCTACTGTAAATGTGGGAGAGTCGCATGGGACCTGGAGAAATATTTTAATCACTTCTGGCCTGTGTTGAAGACATTTGCCAGCAAACCTTACCTCACATATCTTTTCTCCTGTTTCAACATGTGATATATCAATAAAGTGGTCTTCAGAAGCGGATGCAAGCATCAATCCATCATAACTAAAACTAAGGGTACGCACAGGCCAGTCCAATCTATTAACAACCAAATTAATGTCATGTTATTTAATGTTAAATTAGCAAAAATGGTGTACATGAAAACACACCAACTGATAAATAAATGCCTACTGTGTGTAAAAACAATATTTATTTGTACATTTCATGGAATTTGACACCTTGAAAATGTGTAATACAGTAAACCTTGGTTAATCCGGACCATTTGGACCCAAAAAGTTAGTCCAGCTTAGGCAAAGGTCCGGATTAACCTAAGTCAAATAGTTCAAGTTTACCACATTACAAATCATATGTACCTCAAGTTTTGTCAGAATTAGACCAAGATTCAGATTAACTAAGTCCGGTTTAACCAAAATCTAGTTAAAATGACACTTTATACAAGACATGCTTACCTTGAAAAAGTTCTGACACAAACCAATTCAGCCACATCCCACAAGTTTACAAGGGCATCAGCGCTCCCAGTGGCAAAATATTTTCCAGTTGAGTCAAATTTAAGGGGGGGGGGAGTATACATGAAAACACACCAACTGATAAATAAATGCCTACTGTATGTAAAAACGATATTTATTTGGACATTTCATGGAATTTGACACCTTGAAAATGTGTAATACAGTAAACCTTGGTTAATCTAGACCAGTTTGAGCCCAAAAAATTGTCTGGATTAGGTGAAGATCTGGATTAACCGATGTTGATTAGTTAAAGCCTTGCCTCATTACAAATCATTAGTACCTCAAGTTTTGCCCGAATTAGGCCAAGATCCTGATTAAATGAATCCGGTGTAACTAAGATTTACTGCATTCTAGTTGAACTGACACTTTGTACTTAAACAAGTGTTTTTAGTGTTGCAAGACATGCTTACCTTGAAAAAGTTCTAACACAAACCAATTCGGCCACATCCCACAAGTTTACAAGGGCATCAGCGCTCCCGGTGGCAAAGTATTTTCCAGTTGAGTCAAATTTAATGCAAATACAATTGGCTGTGTGACCATACAATGATTGGACGTGCTTTAAGTCCGGGTAACTGCCAAGAAAAAAACCCATTTACACATTGTGATAGAATTGTTATCGAGTTTTTTACACATAATATACCTGTAGATTTGCACTGTGCCTTGTCCGGTGGTGAGGAAAAATAAATCATTTGTGTTGTTCCAAGCTATTTCGTTTACCTAAATTGAGTTGTTTGAAATAGTTTTACTGAAGGTGTTAATAGCAACAAATTATTTCTTTCATTCTTGTTTGTTGAAACACAAAATGAAGTAAGACACATGTTTATTTTATATACAGACGAATCCAGTTAATCACAGTAATTAATTTGTTCATTTGTTAATTAATTTGCTCCAATTTTTTATGCAATTAACCGGAATTGTCTGTATTATTATAATATTAAAAAATGATGTCACACTAAAATTATTAACAAAAAATAAATTGCTTTTGGCAAAATTATCCTGCAAAATATGTAAAAAACTGGTTAGTTAGATACAAGTCTATTACAACAGTGTACTACACAATAACTATATATTAGTTCTGAAATTGGGGGGGGGGGGGCCAGATTTGTCTATATATCTAAAACAAACATTTAAAAATTACAATCATACTAAAAAAATTAACAAAAATTGCCTTTTTGACACTTTCCTACAAAATAAAAAAAAAAAATTCAGTTAAATACAAGCCTATTTCAACAGTGTACTGCACAATAACTATATATTAGTTCTGAAATTAAGGTAGTTTTTTATGCTAAATTAAAAGAAAGACAATTGGAAAACTAAAAAATGCATTTATTTACCTCCACTTTAAATTGTTCATGTGCTTTTGCCTTAAAATTTTTTGTGTCAATAAATGTCACCAAATCCTCTTTATTGCCAACAGCTATACTTTGACCATTTGGACTCCAACAAATGTTAATGTTTTCCCCTATACAGAAAAGATACATTAAATATAAATTTCAACAGTATTTGTTTTATTTTGTTCAGTTTTATACTTGGTGGGCAGGCACTGTCTGAATGCAATAAATTTGCCAGTAAAATTTCATGGTCAGGAAAACACAAGTGACCGAAATACGATTACACCCACAATCTTGTGAACACAAGGCAATTGCGTTAACCACTCGGCCATCTTAAGAACAGCTTGAATGATAATTTGCAAACAGAGTACAGCGATGACAAAATATTCATAAAACAAACAAAAAAGTTTAAAAAAATGTACACAATGGCTATTGTTTGTTAAAAATACCTTTTGTATTAATTGTTGATGAACACTTTCCTGACCTGGCAGGGGGGGGGGCGGTTACATGCGGCAACATGCGGTATTTAGTACCACCGCTGTCTGAATGCAATAAATTTGCCACTAAAATTTCATGGTCAGGAAAACACAAGCGACCGAGATGGGATTAGAACCCACAATCTTGTGAACACAAGGCAATTGCGCTAACCACTCGACCATCTTAAGAACGGTGAATGACAATTTGCAAACAGATTACAGTGATGACAAAATATTCATAAAACAAATAAAAAGGTTAAAAAATGTACACAATGGCTATTGTTTGTTGAAAATACCTTTTGTATTAATTGTTGATGAACACTTTCCTGACCTGGCATCCCATATTCTGACTGTTTTGTCCCCAGATGCAGTCGCAAACACATCACTACTTGTTGGATGCCAACATAATTGATCAACACTATCCGAATGTCCTTTACATGTGAAATCTTTGCTCTGCAAACAGTTGGGGGGGGGGTCAAGTGGAAACATGTTCGTTTCTTATTTTTTGTCTTTAACCAAAAATCTTCTGATATTACAATCCAAGGCATAGGGGCATGCTTCCAAAAAAAACTAAAAAAAACTAAAATGGCATGCCATTTTTGTGCACAAAAGGGGGGGGGGTCTGATATTACAACCCAAGGCTAAAATATTTTGAAGTGGCTTGGGGTGACAACAGTTTGCAATTGCATTATTTTAAAAGTTTTAAAAGTTAAACTGTTGCTTGGGTTGCAAGACGTCATAACTTTTTATGTTAGTCGCGCAAAAAAACGGCAAAAAGGTATTTGTGGATAATTGCTCTTAATGAAAGATATTTTGTTTTCTCACCATACGATCCCGTTCCAGCACGTACACAGAAACAGTCTGGTCATAAGATCCTGAAGCAAGTTTTTTTCCATCACAGTTCCACGCAACTGAATGCACTTTCGCTGAATGTGCAGAATGTTCTTTAGTCTTTCCGTTCGACTTGAAGTGTTCCTGAAGCTTTTCCACTGACACCACCATCGTGTTAATGCAATTATTACCTTCTTACATTATTTTCACGCGTTTAAGAGGCTAAAATTAGTTCAAAATGAATGAAATTCGCCATTTTTTACTTGCGAAACAATAACAATTAAAACATGCGCTACAAATTATTTTCTCCGCGACTTTTCATTTTATGTCGGATGAGCGAAAATAAATCGGAAAAGGGGACAGTAAATTTCACTTTTTTGTATTTTTTGTCAAAACAAATTTGTTTTAAGCACGCATAAACTAAGAACATTGCTTCATCTGATGATACAAATTATGAACATGAAAAAATAGAAAAAAAATAACATGAAAAAAAAATATTAATAAAAACTTTCGTACGGTAACTTGATGTTTCGTTCAAATTTTTGGTCCTATTTTTTAAGGTGCTCTGTAGCTCAAAGCAAAAAAATTGCTTGCTTAGTAACCAATCTGATTTTATTTGTTTTTGGATTTTGACTTTTAGTGCAAAATTCATCACCAGAAACAGAATTTCACAGCTGTTGCTCAATCGACTTGTAGCTTTGCTTTGATTGGTCAACTCGCTGCTACGTAATGTTTATCGGTTACGTCACAATATACCGGCATACGCGTGTTTAGCTCAATTCTGAAATTGAAACTTGTTTATTTGACTTGTACGGCGGTTGTGCAATATATGTTTGCTCAAGAGATGTAGAAATCATTTTGACAAGTGTTTAAATGCAATTTGGCAAAATACATTCATCTGGAATGTTGTTGACGAATTGAAAACAGTTTTAGTTTAATAAGTCAGCCAGGTTTGACCAAACAAAAAGACGCTTAAAAGTTCTATTAAGATTAATCTAGTTTGCAGTGCATTGGTTTGTGGCATGGAAGTTTTTACAATGTTTTGTTTTGTGCTGTTTAAGAAGTAGTTATTGTACAGTCGTTGCTTATTTAAGAGAAATTAATTATGAATGTTTTATTGTTTTAAGGTTATGAATAGGGTTCTAAAAGTAGGGTGCATTTTTAGGTTAAACGATTAAACCACCAACACCATAAAATGGCATCAAGCCCAGAAGTAGTCATTAATGAAATTCCCACAACAAGTAATTTACCAATTCCGGTTACAAGCAAAATTAAACTTCAAAAGGGGTCAAAAACACCCCCGAACAGTCCCTGGATACCGACAAGCCCTTGGGGTTTGAAGGACAACAAGGAATTCTCGTACAAAAACACATCGTTCGAAGATGTTATGAGCGAACAGCTTGCTAACCAACTTCAACTGGCCGAAGACAGAAAACAATCAGCAGACGATTTCTCCAACCCTGGTAAATAAAACTAAACAGCATGACAAAAGCGTTTTTTTGACCCCCATGACACAAAGTCAAAATTTTGGTTGAATATTTATGAACAAAGAAACAAATTAGGAAACCTCTAGGTTATATTTTTCCTAAAAATAAAAACAGCTAATTTTTAAACTTTAATGGTGTTAGAAAATTATTAATAGAATGTAAACAAATGTCTGAAAATGTGTTAGAAGAATAGATAAATCTGTAAAGCACATAGTTTTTTATTTCAATGTTAATATTCACAGATAAAAAAACATTAAGAATCAGGAAACGTCAACAGACTAGTTATTTCCATAGTACAAATTTATCTTGTGTGCATGAATTGCAAAATTATTCGTAATCAAAAATATTTTAAAGGTATTTTATTTTGTAGTTGAACCTGACCTTGATATTGACGGAGGCGAAGCACATGAAAATGAGGACACTTCAAACGATTTACTCATCGCACAACTTTTACAAGCCAAAATGGATAAAGAATACAACCAATATTTAACAAGACAAGAAAACACAGTCAACCAAAACTCAAAGGTATGAAAAATTCTTCGTTTAGTATCAACATTGGTGTTAAATGTTGGTTTGTTTGCTTAGGTGAGACTGTCATATACTAATTATCGCATGGACGAGATTTTTTCATCTGATGATGATGACAGTGACACGGAAGTTGAATATGATGCAGATACTGACGCACAAGATCCAAGTTCAAATATGCTGCAAGTTAATAGTGGCAAAGGTCTGCTATCCTCACAAATTTCCTGGCTAATGTAGCAGTATGAACATAAATTCATAACTTGGATCAGCTCTAAAGGGTCTATGCAGACCGGCGATCATGGCACAATCATATGTAAATCACAGTATACCATTGAAGGCGCCATACTGAATTAGCCGATCATCAAGCATTTACCACCATATGGCAAGGCATAGGCTTGAAAAATCTAGTCCGCAGTGGGATTCAAACCCACAACAGAAGTTAATGCTTGGTGACCAGCTGAATCGGTATGGCGCCTTTAATGGGCCTGGCGTACTGTGGTTGTTGTATACATGGTTTATTTTTTTCCGACAGTACAATGGCTAATGCATCTCAACAGGCATTTGATGTGCAAAAACTGTAATAAACATGCATTATGCACATGACATTAACAATATGCTTTACAACATACCATTTGACAGTTAGTCTGCAGCTTTCTGCAAATGTGTGTTTGCAATATACTGTATTTACTCTATTTTATGCCACCCTCGATTGTAAGCTGCATGTTAAGGTGTCCAAAAATTAATGTAATGCTAGGTACTATTGTTTAATAGCACTTCTTTTTGTTGCTACACAGTACAACTTTTTGTCAACAATTGTTAGTTCCGCAGATAATTGTACACAGCAGAGCATATACTGAGATATAAACCCAACATGCCAAAAATGTTTTTTTAGTTTTGGGTGTGTCACAGCAATATATGTACAACAAACACCTACAATGCATAAGGCCTATTATTAGATACATGTTTTTTGTACTCTTTTACAGGTTATGTCATGTTCGGCAAAGAAGTAGTGACCAAACATGACTTGGAAATCAGTGGAAGAAAAAATACAGCTAGATTAGAAGATTCTTTTCCTGTGGAATTTAAAACTGGAGACGCTCGAGGAATGGACATTCAATTGTCAAACAAAATCTACAATAGTCTTAAGAAACATGCATATGCTGAACAAAGAAGGTATTTAGTCTGTTTTATAGAGGTAATAAAAACTGAGCGTGTTGTACTTGTTTTTTGTTTGCAATTAAAATCGCTTTACACATTGGTATTGTTTTGGTTACAAGCAACTACAACAAAACAACAGTAGGGATGGGCCAAAACTGCAAATGTTCTCTTTAGTTGGACACTGAGCATCTCACGTTAATGCTCAGTGCGTTGTGATGTTACAAATCTTCTCAATTCCATGCTAGTTTTGTAGCTTTCCAAGGTCCCTTATGTCACCAGCAGTGTATTAAGGTGTACAGGCCTTAAAAGTATGTGTTTTTCCACCATTTAACGCATTTAAAAAAACAGTCATTTTTGTCCTTGGTTTCCCCTTTTCGAACACTAGTTTTATATGTCAGCAGGGCATGAATATGCAAATTTAATGTTTTGGTCAGTTTTTGCAATTGCTGAGCTGAGCACCGAGCTTCAGAAACGGCGATGCTTGATTACTTGGTCTCTGGCTTAGCCCAGCCCTAAGCAACAGTATAATCAAACCCTTGGTGATCCCTCATGCAGCTCAAAGTGTGATACCATTGTTAGATTAAAAAAGGCAGCAAATATGCATTAGTACAGTTAGTCATGACGCCACTACAAGCAACAACAAATAATTCAATGTCCATTGCATTTTTCAGGGGACAACGTCTCCATGAGGAAAAGGAACATTATACTGCTGAACATGCTGTGGATGAGAAAACACGTCTAATTCTTCACCGCCTTGTCGATCGTGGTGTTATAGCGTCAGTAAACGGTGTTGTAAGTATCGGAAAGGAAGCTGTGGTTATTCATGTGGATGGTGGCGATGTTATTGGCTCAGATTCTTCCAAAAATAATGACGAAATGCAAAATTTATTAATCCCAGCAGAATGTGTTGTAAAGGTATGTTTTGTCTTTGTGTACGAAATCCCTGTTTTTTGGTTGGGTTTGATACAATACAAATGTTGTAAGCCAGTGGTTTCCATTCTTTTTTGACAAATTCCTCCCTTAACAATTCAAAACATTTTCATCCCTCCCAAATATACTACATCAGTGCTCTTCAACCTTTTTGGTTTGGTGAACCCTTATGGTTGTTGTGACGAACTCATGCACCCTGTTTACTTAAAATCAAAACTTTTGACGTCAATATTTTTGACAAAAACATTTGACGTAAATTAACGTCAATCCGTACTCTGCTCAAAACGTCTTTTGACGTAGATATACGTCAAATGCACTGAAAGTGCTAGACATCAACATTTAAAAAAAAGTACAGAGGTTCATTTATACATCAGTTGGAAGCTACATCTTTTTTTAATGTCCTGAAAGTCAAATATTAATGGATCAATAAAAGTTTGTGATGCACCCTTGTATACCTTTTCGTACTGGTGCACCCATGCATATTTTGGTGCACCGTGCACACCGGTTGAAGAGCACTGTACTACATAGATATTGCTAGAGCAGCTAGACTATACAAAGATCATTTAAAATTGGTTTATTTATAAACTGCACATGTTATATTCCCAGAGCTTAAGTGTCTATTTGCAAACCGCATGTAAAAATTGAATTAAATTCCTCCCCGGTTGGGAACCACTGTTGTAAAGAATATGTTGCAATTGGTGAAGAATACTAACATTGACAAAAACTGCATTAAAAATTCATCTTTACCTTGCATACCCAAGCAGTGATACAAACTCTTCAAACGATTGCCACAAAACAACAAAATTAACTACAAAAAAACACATTTTCCCAGGTTTTATTTCCACTTTTTTATGTTTTCTAGATCTACAAAACAACTTTAAATGAGTTCAAGGCTCGTGACAAGTACATCAAGGATGATTATCGCTTTAAAGACCGGTTTAAAAAGTTGAACCCGCGCAAAATCATACATATGTGGGCAGAGAAAGAGATNTAACTACAAAAAAACACATTTTCACAGGTTTTATTTCCACTTTTTTATGTTTTCTAGATCTACAAAACAACTTTAAATGAGTTCAAGGCTCGTGACAAGTACATCAAGGATGATTATCGCTTTAAAGACCGGTTTAAAAAGTTGAACCCGCGCAAAATCATACATATGTGGGCAGAGAAAGAGATGCACAACTTGAATCGTATGAACGAGGCGGGTATAGCCTGCCCTCAAGTGGTACTTTTGAGGAAACATATCCTCGTTATGTCTTTTATTGGACATGACCAACAGCCAGCCCCTAAACTGAAATCAGCGATACTTTCCACTACGCAAAAGAAATCAGCTTATGAACAGGTTTCAACTTTTGATGTTTTTTTACCAGAACAAACAATAAAAAAATTTTACACTACAGTGTCAGTAATAATTTAACCTAAAAATAACAACATTGGATCCTAGTATAATTCAAAAAACAAAACCAATAGCATCTATTGAAACATTATAGCATTTCCTGAACACTGTTGTCTATAACAATTGTGAACATAGGAAGTTCAATGACAAAATAACATTGCAGGATTTATAAAAATAAACGCATTCAAATATTGTGAATGGTATGCCTAACCGGGTAATACCAAATATCACATGTTATTGTACAGTACAGTAAGAATACTGCATGATGTGAGAACATAAGCCACAACTAGGGTAATTTGGACCGGATTCTAGTATTATTTCAATTACAAACCCTCACCCAACACGGATAGCTCTAACTGTCAGGGCTTTTATAAACAAAATTATAGTTTTCACTTTTCACAAAAGCATATTCAAGTCCACACATAACTTTCTACCTTGTGATAACATATGGTATACCATGCAGTATCATGTAGTACCATGTGGTATCATACTGTATTTAGTACCACCATGTACAAACCTTATGGTGTATTAAAATGTAAATATTTACTAGTAAATTATATGGGGGGGGGGGTTGTGATAACATATGGTATACCATGTGGTTTTATGTAGTAACATGCGGTGTCATACTGTATTTAGTACCACCATGTCCAAACCTTATGGTGTATTAAAATGTAAATATTTACTAGTAAATTATATTTTTAGGTTTTGTCAATGATGAAAACGCTGTACCATGAATGCAAATTGATCCATGCTGATCTGAGCGAGTTTAATTTGCTGTGGCATGATGGCAAGGTATAAGATGCTAGTTTTTTGTTATTAAAACCTCTACCAACCTATTGAGCAATAGTATAACAGACTTTTTCTTAAAACCTTCTAGTTTTGTGCAATAAAACTATGAGTAAACTTTACAAATTTTTCAACTTCATTGATGGTCCTGGTTTGGTCCAGTTTGGACCTAGCCAGACTAGGCGAAGATCTGGATTGACCTATGTCGATTAGTTAAAGCCCTACCCCATTACAAATCATTTGTACCTCAAGTTTTGTCCGAATTAGGCAAAGATCTTGATTAACCGAATCCCATTTACAGTATTTAAACCAAACTGTGCAAATTTTGCCTAAACAGATTTGTAACAAAGGGCGTTCAGGTGCCAGTTTGGTCTGTGCAAAGAACTCTATTTTTTACAACTGTTCTAGGTGTGGATGATCGATGTAAGTCAGTCAGTTGAACCATCTCATCCACACGGGCTGGAATTTCTTCTGCGCGATTGTTATAATATTTCAAAATTCTTTACCAACTTGGGTGTTAAAGATGTTCCTGGGTCATATCAACTATTTAATGAAGTTTCAGGGTAAGTGAAATTCAAATCTCACAAAAATGTTTTATGCGTATTTTTAGGGATGAGCTGAGCCAAGCCAGAACCTGAGTACTCGGTACAGAGCAGTTGCACAAACTGACCTGAGCATTAAATTTGCATATTCATGCCCTGCTAACATACAAAGCTAGTGTTTGAGTGTTTGAAAGGGTATACCAGAACAAAAATGATGTTTTTTAAAAATATGTTAAACGGTGGAATTTTTGTTTATTTAAATTTGTGAAACGGTGGAAAAACACATACTTCTGGGGCCTGTACAGCTCAATACATTGCTGTTACGCAAGGGACTTTGAAAAGCTTCAAAACTAGCGCCGAATGTGGAATGTTTGGGGCGCCACAATGCACTGAGCGTGTTTGACCTAGTACTGAGCATTAACATGAGATGCTCTGTGTTCGAAAACAGAAACATTAGCAGTTTTGGCCTATCGCTGTATTTTTCTATTGTGTTTTTTTTTCATCTAGTTTGGACATACCCTTATCGGATGATGCTTCGTTTCGCTCCGCTATAGAAGTTTTGCAAAACTCCGCCGAAGAACACGCGCACCAAGGCAGAAGAAAGGCCAGCGAAATTTTAACGCAAAGTGCCACAGAGAAAAAATAATTGCCACTGATGGTTTTTAGATTTTATCATAGCTTTTTTTTGTTTACTTGAATTTCCAATGTGTTGCTTTGTTCATTGAGATATACAATATGAAATAATGACCTTGTGTGTTTGACTTCTAATAAAACAATAATATCTCAAAAATTTTGTATAGTACTGTAAATAAATCTAAACCTTACTACAACACGAAACCATACGCTTATTATTTCATATTGTATACTGTATTTGCCATGTTTAAAAAAAGAAAGTGGTATTTTAAAAATTATTTCAGTAGCAATGTAGAATGTGCAGAGCTGGTAGTAACAATATGTGCCAGTCAAAAAGGGCGGGACTTTTTGTTTATTGAACTGTTTGTGTCTTAGCTTTGCCTTTTACCAGAATAAAACAAATTGCATCGAAATTATGAACTATGCATTTTTGAAGGGTTTAATTAAAGCTACCAAAAGCAATTTTTCTAAATCAATATTTAGTTGAAGCTTCCAGTGTGCGAAAAAGGTCACCACACCAGTAATAGTTACTTATAAGAAGGCTAAAATGTTGTTTCTGTAAAAAAATGCCACGAAAATCTAATAACTAAGACAAGTTGGCCGAGTGGTTAGCGCAACCGCCTTGTGATCACAAGGTCCTGGGTTCTAATCCCATCTCGGTCTCTTGTGTTTTCCTGAGCAAGAAACTTAAGCAGCATTGCTCCAACCCAGTGGTTCCCGATGGGTTGAATTAAATTGAAGTCACCAACTGCCTACAACTGAAAATATCAAATAAAAATGATCAAAAAACTTGCAATAAACAGGCAGCTTGACGGCGGACTCATTGTGAGCATAATTAATTCAGGCATTGCCCGCCCACCGAGGATTAAAATGAAACAAACAAACAAACTATTATAACATAACAAAACAGACTGACAGCCCAAATCAGTTTTTATTAATCTTTTTGAAGTCTAGTTTTAAGAAAAAGACACCTCCCCACATAATAAGTACCTACACAAATATGTTTGCTCTTGGAAAGTCCCAAAACATTGGCTTCCATTTCTTTGAAGAAATCATCAAGTAACCTTAGGCTTTTTTGGATTTGGTTTGCAAAACAATTTTCCTTCATGCTTTTTCTTGTAGAAGTCGACATACTTTTTAATTCCATTCATAGGAGGTTTGAAAAGTTGCTCGTACGTCTTTACGGTAAAACTGTCCTGTGCGATTCTCTCATTTAGGGAAATTATATCTTCTGCACTTTCTAGTGCAGAAGAGCTACTGGAACACTTATACTTCAACACATTAAGGTTTGTTGAGCAAGAATTCAGTAAATAGAGTGACGCAGTTGAGTTGTCAAATGACATACTTAGCAAGCTACCATTGTCTGGAATTTCAATGTCGTACATCTTTTCCAATGCATTGTCGGCAAATTTGTACATGCCAATTTTGCTAGCAGCATTACAGGCTATTGCTAATAGATTCAAAGTAGAGTTGTATGCCACCAATGAAGGCACGAATCTATATTCATTACTTTTTTCATCATTTTCTGTCTTTTCTTGCTTGGAGACAATCACTAAATCTTGTAAAACATTGCCTTGTTTAAAATCCCACAACTTTGCAGTCCCGTCGCCTGACAAGGATAGAATTAGGTCCTCATTGAGGCAGCATAATTGACAAATGAACTCTGAATGGCCCAAGCAAAAAGACTCAATGAGGTAAGGCATCTTCTTGTGGCTTACTCGTATTTTTTCATCACGGTCCGCAGTGATTAGAAAATTTTCAGTGACCGTTACATCCAATAACATAGAGACATGTCCCAAAACTGGTTCAATTTCTTCAGACATTGGAGCTTCTGCAATAGAAAAAGGATCAGTCAAAAAAAGTATTATTAGTTTGCTAGTTGGGCTGAAGTTTTTGAAATATTTTATTTAGCTATCATAGTATCTTTAAAGTGTTAGATATTGTTTGCAAGTTCATCTTATTAACATACACTGTCGGACAAGACAATGTGGTAATATAGTTTAGTAACTTGAGGGAACTAAAAAAATAGGTATGTTGCACAGACAGATAAAAAACACTTTCTGCTTAATTACTTTTTCTGAACAGAAGGTTTGAAAGCATGGCTATAATTTATTTATTAGCACCTTAAACCACCGTTAAACTGGACTCGGTTAACCTGGATCTTCGCCGAATTTGGACAAAACTTGAGGTACAAATGATTTGTAATGTGATAGAGCTTTAACTAATCAACATCGACTAATCTTGCTTTTTGCCTAGTCCGGACAATTTTTTGGGTCAAATGACTCCAAATTAAGCAATATTTTCTAAGTTATTTTAGTAGCAGTTGACATACTTTCCATATCGTATGCATAAAGATCTCCAGACTTATCCGCCACATATAAACATCTGTCGTCAATATCAAAAGCAATAGACGTGGATCTCCTACAGACATCAATAACCAAATGTTGTTCAAATCCTTCATCACCATTCTTCACAATCCAGACTACCAGGGTCTTGTCCGAGTACAAGGCGGCAAAGTATTTATAATTGGGTGAAAACGCAGCACTGTCCAGTTGTTGTTCATTTTCTTTGATGTTGGATTTGTATTCATGTGTGTAGGTGAAAAAATGTCCAGTGTTTTTGGCCAAAACATGAAGAGATTGTTTCAGAGCAACGACCAAAAATTGAGGTGATGATTTGATTATTGCCATGACTGAAACTTATTTACATGTTACTCTTTGTTTCCCAGCGTTTTTTGCTTTCAAACCTGAAAAAATTAAAAAGTTAGCTTACAGTAGTTGTAATTGGTAATATTTATAGGTTTCCATTTTGTAACAAATGTCATCCAACAAACTTTTAATAATAAATACAGAAGAGCTCTATAAAGTTAGGCCTACCATACATCCTCTTTTTCAAGGACATGTCCTCCTTTTTAACAAAAACGAAGTTGTACTCAGAGGAAAAGAAAAAGTACCCAAATGACCTGCTTTTTAAAGAATTTCTGATTTACCAACTACATAAGTGACAATTATGCCTTTGAAAACAGCCAAATATACATTTTTAGCTTAATTTTTAAAGAATACAGGTGGATTTTACATTTTTGTTGTTGAAAAAGTTCTTTTAGTGTGGTGATGTGATGAACTTTATCCAAAAATGGTAGGCCTTTGTTAAGTTGGTATTATGCTTGGCAGCAACAGTTTATATATGCTGATAATAAAGTAACATTTTATGCCCAAAACAGCCAATTTACAAATTAAAACTTGTTAATTGTAAAAATTATTCTTACGTCCACGCAAGTTTCTTTCGTTTCCTGGAAATTTTTATTTGTTCCTTTTTTCGTTTTTCCTCCAAATATTCCTGTGCCCTTACAAAATTTTTAATTTGCTCCTCAGTGTCTTTTTCGCACAAACTATCAGTTATGGAAACTGCAGCGTTAACGTCACCCTTCTTAATTGCCTTCTGCAGTTGTTTTTCTTGTTGAACCTTAAAACAAAATAAAAATTTTTACAGATCTTTTACAGAAGTACGCCAGGCCTATTGAACGTTTGGTACCGAACCGAGATCTCGCGTGTGCAGGACCTACATGATCCTGCGTGCGTGACCCGTACGTTCGCGTACAAGACCAATTTCAGCAGGTGCAAGACCAATTTCAGCAGGTGCAAAGCAAGTAAAAGAGGTCCAGACAAGCCAATTATACGCCTTTGGTGCAAAATTTGCACGCGCAAACCCAAAACATTAGCGTACAAAAGATTTTGTCAAAAAAAATTGTGTGTGCACCTACCACATTCTGCAGACTGGACTACATAATAAACTAAACCACTGCAGTTAACTAAACAGACTCTGTCACAAATTAAACCAAAACACTCAGTTTAAAATAAAAACTGCACAATACCTTTGTCTCTGCTATATTTTGTGAGCTAGTCTGTGGCGTTTCAATTGGGTCCTCTATAAGATGTGTTCCATGTACTTTTATGGGTTTTACAATGTTTTTGCTATTAGTGAAGTCGTGAGCTTGATTCGAAGTGTTTGACAAGGCTTGAAGATCAGGAGACTCTTCACTTAAGTTCTTGTCTTTTTCTTTCTCTATTTTCTGTTATATGTGATTTGAAATTGAAACTTTAGCACTACATATAAAAGGTAATGGGTGCATATTTATTATTAAATATATATTATATTTCTACAAAATGAAAAAAACTTTTTATTTACATTATTTTCGACAGCAAACAGAACCGCACCAAGAGACAGTATTATTTGTTGTATAAAGTGTAGGTGTATAGTTTATCAAAAAAATAACGTGCAAAAGATATCACATGCAATACCTTGGAACTTACGCTTATTACTGATTTAACAAGGTCTTGTTTTTCTGGAACGATAACTTCGTCTTCGCTTTCATCAGATGTTGAAGATAAATCAAACTCACCGCCAAGGCTGCCTTTGAACATGAAAAATACCCTTTACTTTACAAAATGCGGTACAAAAATATTGTGTGAAAATTTCTTGAAACACTTGCCAAAAAGCATGACAGATTTTTTTCATAATCCGCTGCCAAATAATCAAGCAGCTTTAAATTGTTATTGACCAATATTGTACACTAAGATATGTGTAAAGTGTGTTTTTAATTTATTAAATTATGTAATAATATTATTAAACAAAACGTAAACTTATACTTTGTTCTTGAAACGTAATTAACTTTCTAAAAATAAATATTCTGCTGTACAGTAACGGATATTTTGAAACAAATGGGGAAGTCCCTGTAAAGACACCTTTTTAGCATTTTTACACAGAAATCATTTATGATTCTAATAAAATGTTTTTGTGTGGCTAGTATCGTTTGCCAGACTTTGTTTTAACTTATTTGATGAAAATGAGCACAGGTGATGGACATTTTCCACTTCCAAATCGCGATTATCAACCTATCATCGGAAAATGCAAGTTGATGTGCCCAATCAAAGAATATAATTTCAGGAAAAAACATAACCTTCTGCACTCGCTAGAAAAAGTAAGTATTTAGTGATATTTTATTGTTATGGTTCAGTAAAATCGAAATGCCAGTGATGTAGATTAAAATTTAGACATTTTTACGCAAAAGTTTCGTCAAAAACAAATGCCATTATCATGCTATTCTTATTTTTTTAACATTTAGATGTTTTATTAAAGGGAGAAGGTTGTCACTGTGTCAAAGAGTTCCATAGATCTGCAGCTGGGGAGACAGTTTGCCATCCTGATAATCTTCGCCCAATTCAAGTTCTTTTGGAAACAGCAAATTATTTGTTTGATAAAATCCTCTTTCATCCAAACTCCTCATTCGTTGCCATCTATGACTTTATTTTTGACAGGTCTGTTTTCATTAAATTGTCCTAATTGGTTTGGAATACATCCAGTCTACAGAGTATGGCAGCTGTATATGCGACTTGTTTATAAAAAAAACAAATTTTGCACATTTTTTGGACTTCACATAAAAATTTAGCATAATGTACTGCCTGGTCCTGTTTATCACTTGTGTTGTACCCGGTATAATTAGTCTTGTCTGCTGTAAAGGTAATACACATAGAACATATTGGTCCTGCAAGCCCAAAATCTCTTAGGGAACTGTCACATTCTCTGCATTGGCAGTGCATGTTTCACTTTTGCTACAAAGTTAAGTAGATTTTATCCATAAAACCTGCTTACTTCTTAATCTGGTATTCATATTTGTTTTATTCTTCAACACAGATTAAGAAGCGTTCGTCAAGATGCAGTAATCCAAGAACTGCAATACACTCGGCCACAGCTATACATTATCCTATTGGAAAAATGCATTAACTTTTACTGCTATGCAGCATACAGAAAAACTGTGGACTTAGATCTCGCTATTGATATGTACATTAACTCCAACCACATAAAGAACTGCCTTGAAACGTTAATGGACACCTACTGCCTAATGTCGTTCAAGTTTGATAATCCAATACTGCTTAAATCCTGTCTGAAGATGTTGTCATTATATGTCCTGCAATCCTACGTCTCTCCTGAAACATTGATTGAGATTTTAATTAAAGTGCCAAAGCATATTCGAGATATGCAACCGGTCAAGACTTGTGTCCTAATGTGTGTAGCATTACGGCATAAAAACTATGTTAAACTTATGAAACTGGCCACTCTGCTTTGTCACAACTGGATTTTCGCCTCTTTATGTTTCTTGACAACTATCTTGGGAGAAATTAGGAGTGATGTTATCAAAATGCTTTGTGTGTCACACGGTTCAAAAGTTGGGTCATTCTCTGCTTTGGACCTACGAAGATGGCTTTTGCTCCAGTCAGAAAAAGACATTATATCCTATTGCAAAAATAGTGGACTTAAAATCCTGCCAAACAACGGAATTCAATTTAATAAGAATGGCAGCAAAGAGGTTACAAAATACCCCTCAGGCTGCTATGTCTTGTACACTTTACAAACGTTAAGCAAAGATAAAATTGTTCAGCATTTAAAAGGCCCTGATATGATTAATTATTAAATTTGCCTTATTGTGTTTCTTGTTTTGTAGTGTATTAAATTATTCTTGTTGGTGTTGAATCAAATCATTATTATCACTGTGAGCTAAAAATACAATACTTGAACTTCTTGGCTTTCTATTAGTTGATGGTATTAGTACAGCCTATTGAACAATCAGTGTAAAACTTAATGCAAATTATACAATAACCTGTTTTTACTACATTTTACTGTCTAAGCCAAACTTATAAACTTTAGTAGTCACTGTTTTTGATTTACTAACTAGCAAATACTCACTACAATAAAAAAGACATGGAAGTTGAAATGCATGTAATAAATGATGCAATGCGAATACATTCTTCATTAAAACAAAACAGTTTGGTCGAAGCCACAAAAGAGTAAAATAATGCACTATAGAACTAAACCTAGCACCAAAGCTACTATGTGCTATGATGAAAATGAACATAAATAAAAGAATATGGTAGCTTAATAAATTATCATAGTTCAGAATGATCTGCACTTGTCTCAGCCATTCCGAAAAATTTATTCGGACGTCCGAGAAGCTCTCTTTTTCTCACGACAAAAGCTGACACAGAGGATGCACAGCTGCCAATAAAGACATCTGCTTCAACGAGAACAGAAAGATCAGAGACCAAGGAATCATGATCAACCCTTACAATTTGCACATTCAAGCCAGCTTCTTGAAACATTTGGTTGAAAACTTTCTCCATACTGTCAGAATCAGTTGCAATGAACAAGGATTTAGCATTGATCTGTTTTACAGAATTCAAAACCTGCTCTTTGATGGTGTTGCTGCTAGGAAAACACATTTCTTTGGTAAACGGGATAGCGTTGCTTCGAGAATAACCAACACATTGTGGAGAGGACATAAATGGATAAAGAATGCTGTCACCAACGTGCTGGCATGCTCGTTTCCAGTCAATTCCAATACGAAGGTGAATTCCAACGAATGGCCTTTTCACTTCTTTGGAGATAAAGTTATCAGCAAATTCTTGAACTTGTTTAGACCATGTAACATAGGTTTGTAGTTTACGGTCTGTTTCTTGTATTGGGTACGATGCAGGGGCACCCATGAACACAATGACTAAGTGTTTATATGGGGGGTATTTTTCTTGCCATTTGTAGCCTGCTGAAGCATAGCTCATTGTTGTCGGGTAACCTTCAGATTGTACAAAGTCAATCTTAAAATGGTTCCAGAAGGGTCCGAACGGGTTACCGGCTTTAGCAGGACATGTCTTTTTATCGTCGCTACGTTCCATTGCAGCTGGGTGGCAGTACACGATTCGATTTTCTGTGGGCCAAATTGTAGGTGCATAGTCTTTCATGAAAACATCCATTTCTATGACTCTGTGGTATTCTTTTAGTGTTTCAAAGTCGAACCACTCACGGTAAGGAACAAAATCGTTGCCATATTTCGCAGTGCGATAGTCGTGCGTGATAAATGGGGGCACAACTAAAGTGCGATTCAGCTTTTTAGCAAAACTCAATGAGCCCGGGGGGGGGGGCGGTAAGGAACAAAATCGTTGCCGTATTTCGAAGTGCGATAGTCGTGCGTGATAAATGGTGGCACAACTAAAGTGCGATTCAGCTTTTTAGCAAAACTCAATGAGCCCAAAAAGTGATCAAACTGGTTCCCAAACCTCCCCATACATGGGCAGTACATCACATATCCATTGCTGTCAAATTTTACATCTGCCTTGATAGTTGAAAAGAGCAGTATGAGAGTGATAGTGAGAGTCAAGAGTAACTTTTTGATGCTTGATGTCGTCATTTTAGTAGGAGAAGGTAAATTGCAGAGAGGACACAGATGAGGGCAACAGGAATGTGGAGTCTTGTTCCGATGACCGCAGCTGTTAGCAAAGCAACATGCATTTTTGTGAATATCTTGTCTCAATTTCATTTTTCCAGTGCAAAATCAGTTAAAAAAAATATATTAACTATTGAATGAGATAAAAATATTATGGTAAACAAAGATTTTTACCTTAAAAAGGTGTCAAATAATAATGAGATATTAATTGTTTAGTTATTTAATGAAGTTAATTTTACCATGTTGATTTTTAGAAAAAAGTTTTGGTCAGTAACTATAGAATAAATGTAAATGTATGTAAAATATAGTTTTATATCAAACTAAATGATTAGTGGTGCCTTATTACACAAGATTTTCTAAAAATCTGTTCTCATAACATATTTAAGCACACCAAACTGCCAAAAAACATCTTTTTTGACTCCTTTACACTTAAACTGACCTTTATAGAATATGCCTAAAAATCCTTTCTTCTCCGAAAACATCCACTGCTTTAAACGAGGGATTCTCCGCAAATAAGCACAAGTACAAATCACAAGAAGGCTGAACACCAAGAGGCCGTCAAATGAATATACTGCAAACACAATAAAATGTCGTTAAGTTACCACAATGTCAACTTAATTTATAGCGGTCTTGCAATGTGTAAATACCTTCATATAGTGCAGGAGGCTAGAAGTAAATATCATGCGAGGAAATGATATTATCTGATGATATAAACTCATTTTATGGGCTGTGCTTCCTTTAAATAATGCGCAACTAGCTAAGTCTTTTGCAAATAGCATGACTATATTGACAGGAAAAGCTAATATCAACTGCCGTCTCCGTTCTGCGCAGGACTGATTAACAAAAGCAGTGAATTATCTAGTCAATTTATACAGCCAGGAAGATTGTAATCATAGTTAATCACGAGTATATCCTGAACACAAAAATATGACTGTGGCTGTTGTCTGAATGCAGTTGTTCTAGTGAGAGGTTTATCCTCAAACAATACACGATGCGTGATCAAGGAAACATGGCTTGTTGATCTGATGTAGTGTGAACACAAAGCACTTTAAGTATTTACAGTTGAAACAACTTATGGTCGGCTGCAAGCGCTTGACTGTAGCAAAGGCGAGGTTTTCTCAGAACTTATGATGATGGATTTTGCGCAGCTGATAACCCAAAACAGGGATTACATGTCTAGTTTAATTAACAAAAAGTACTTCACAGTTGATGTATAATAGGCTTTTTAAAACATTATGCGTAAAAAATTACCCTATTTTGGCATTGTTAGCTTCACACTGTAGGCATAAATAAACATTCTGGTAGGTTTATTGACTGATTTTGGCAGATTAGTGGCTTTAACTGCCACAATAAAGTAAACACAAGGCTTGCTATTTTAAGGTCTAAGGAAATCCTTTTTCTCTATGAGAATTTAATGAAAAAAGGGACAACAAATTTAGGATAATTTACATTATTACACCACTTTTATACTTTTACTCTAATACCCACTTTATTTTTTATCATTTTGCTACACAAACCTGTTTCTATTTTACCTAAACAACCGATTTCTACTTGAAAACATTTTACCAAAGCAGTTTGTACAGCCTGGGTTATAAATGACTGATTTGAGCAAAAAAAATCATTACATTATAAAATTAATTTTAAACCTACCATTGGTCATCTTGACATGATGATGCAACAAAAAACAGTAGAAATTTTGAAAAGTTGGACACCTACAAAACCTAAATACAGAAAACAATACAAAAAAATTATTTGATGACCGACAATAATGTAAGTTTTTTTTTTCAACTAAAAAACTGTTGAAAAAATCCTGTAAAACTTTATGGGAACATAATATATAGTCAAACTGCTAGACACACTTATGTAGGAAAACATTTTATCCAGCCAGCAATCTATTGTACTCTGAAACCAGTTGAGATTTTCGAATAGCGTCCCATGTTCTGGCGGCATAATGAAACCAATTCTTTTCAGTCAAAACTTGATGTGTAATAGAATGTCTGGGAATGGACAACATCATTTTACGAAAGCAGTTCTCAAGCAAAACAGTGTTAGGTCGGCCAACATATGGAGGCAGAGACAAAAACTGCTGATCTGCTGGGTCATATGAAACTTTGGTGACATCCGATTTTTCTTCTTCATTTTCTTTGTCGTTTATGTCAGGAAAAAGAAACGAATTTACTTCATTCTCTGGCGCCACTAATGTTGAAAGTCCAGGGTAGAGGTTCGATTCTGATAAGGAAAAATGCGACTTACAGAAAAGGTTTGAAAAATTTACAAAACTCGACATAACTTCATTCATTGCGGCGATGGAGCGAATATTAAACATACTAGAGTCAGTTTTGTTATGCACAAAGACTAAAACTGGCTGAAGCTCTGCAGGATTTTGCTTGATAGTTGTTGTGCTCTCATGGGATGGTGGCGGTGTAACAGGCTTAAGCATTTCAGCAACTTGGAGGAACTTAAATATGTTGGAGTCTGTAAACCAATCTTGAACAACAACGACAACATGGCAAACGGTCAGAAGAAATGAAGTCATTTGTAGAGACTGAGTTTCTACAGGGGGGGGGGAGTATCCAAGATAATTATACGCTCTTGGGTGATGGCCATATCGATGCCTGATGTCATATGACCAGCTCTTTCTTGTACTTCGACTGATTGGGGTCGAGGGGGGGGGGTTTAAATATGTTGGAGTCTGTGAACCAATCTTGAACAACAACAACAACATGACAAACGGTCAGAAGAAATGAAGTCATTTGTAGAGACTGAGTTTCTACAGTAACAGAACCGCTACTGTATTCTGAAGTAGCTTTAAAATGCTGTGGTTGCTCCAAAATCATAGATGGGCTTAATATTGGCTGTGTATCCAAGATAATTATACGCTCTTGGGTGATGGCCATATCAATACCAGATGTCATATGACCAGCTCTTTCTTGTACTTCGACTGATTGGGGTCGAAATGTAAATGACTTGGGTGGGTCATTTAACTGGTTTCCGGCTAGTAGAGACAGAATTGTGGATTTGCCAACACCCTGCATTCCGACAACACCGATTACTAAAAAGTCTGTCTGCTCCTGTAATTGTTCAATTCCTGTATCACTCCAGTTTAATGCAGCATCCAATAGTTTCACACTTGACTTTGTGCTAGTGCCTTCCTTTGACTTGGAAGCAGGACTATCACCATGGGATATTGGTGAACTTCCAGCATTTGTATTTGCTTGTGCAAGACTTTGTTTTACCAAGTTCGACGATATTCCTGGCTTAGAGCGACTCTCAGACAAAGTACGACCACTTGAAGACTTTTTCTCACTAGATCCAGGCTGTGGGGACTTCTTAAACGTCATCGACACTTTTGGTGCAATGGCGGATGACGGACTGACTGAAACCTCTTGCCAGCCTGTGGTACCTTCACCATCTGGCGTCGACGCGGCAGAATTTCCTTGTGATGTCTTTTCCAAAGGTTTGGTTAATATTACAGGTGGTTTATTGCTCGGTTGTGACAAGCTTCCTGGAGGTTTGTCCTGATCTTCAGACTCTTTCATGGACAGCCTTCTTGCTTGGTCTGTACGTGGAATTCCATATGCAAACTTATATCTCTGCGACTCCTGTTCATGGCCTGGGTACGGAAACCTCTTTTTCTTTTTATTCGCAGCATAACCTTGGCTGTGCCCGGAATCAGCCATGTTTGTTTAACAGCAAAAAAATGCACTTTTTAAGATGTTTAATCTCACCCTAACCCTTTATATAACATTATTATTAAAAATACAACTATTGAAACAACAAAGATGACATCTTACGTCTCACGTGACAACAAAAACACATACAGGTGCATATGGTTTGAAGTAAAATCCTAAAAACTTTGAGAAAGTTATTACCAAGCAGAATTACACAACACAATCTTGCTAAAAATTCAACTGGCATACAGCAAGGTGGTTGTCTGGTCTATTTTTTATTTTATTTTAGTCTGGTCCTTTCGTGTATTTGAATTTTGGAAGAGCTGTATAAAGTTTCTTCACAAAATGAGTAATTGCCAGAACCGTGTTTTAGCAATTATTTCTGGTTCTAGCGGATTTTTAGAATAATGTAGCGTTTTTATTGCGTGCATTACCAATCTTTCTACACCCAGCTCTTAACTTTGCAGTTATGTATCAAAAATAAAGGTGCAAAATTATTTGTAATTTTAGGGTGTTACCATTAAAAATGTCTACTTTCTGGAGTTATTGCCTGTAGACATTAATATGATTATGATTGCCGTATAATTATTGATAATTTTAATTGTTCTCTTAACTGATAGACACTTAAAGTGATATGCTTTAATTGATTTATTAACCTCCAAACAGTTTTTTTGCAGAAATTTTCGACTTTCACTTCGTTTTGTTCTGCCTCAGTGATTCTGAGTGAATCACAATTGTCACGCATGAGATCACAACATTTACGATTTCTATAAATATTTTGCATAATTTCGAAACTTGATTTAGTTTTGTATTCCTTGTTGAATATTTGGTTTTCTACCAAAATATGCTGCTGTTATTCTAATTACTGATTTTTTCGCTTTGCCTAATCTTTTAAATATGCTTGATTACATCACAAATAATAAACTATTCAAGGGGGGGGGGGAAAGTAATATGCTTTAATTGACTTATTAACCTCCAAACAGTTTTTTTGCACAAACTTTCGACTTTTACTTCGTTTTGTTCCGCCTCAGTGATTCGACGTGAGTCACAATTGTCACGCATGAGATATCACAACATATTTACGATTTCTATAAATATTTTGCATAATTTCGAAACTTGGTTTTGTTTTGTATTCCTTATTGAATATTTAGTTTTATACTAAACTACACTGCTGTTATTCAATTACTGATTTTTTCAATTCGCTTAATCTTTTAAATATGCTTGATTACATCACAAATAATAAACTATTCAAACTATTTCTTCGTGTGTAGTAAGTAGGCTACAAACGATATTTTTGATTTGTTTGCACGTAAAACTTAGTTGCACACCACAATCGTCATACACAACTATCTCTTGTTGTTACATACTTCGCTTTGTTGTTATAACTTTTTGCTGCTAAGCTTTTTTATGGACAACAGCATGAAGGCATCATTTTTTAGAGGAACTATCAAAGAAGTCTGGGGGGGGGGATACACAACTATCTCTTGTTGTTACATACTTCGCTTTGTTGTTGTTATAACTTTTTGCTGCTAAGCTTTTTTATGTACAACAGCATGAAGGCATCATTTTTTAGAGGAACTATCAAAGAAGTCTAGTCTTTTTCTACATTTTTAGAAACAAAACGCAAATATATTCAATACTAAATTTATGAAACAAACTACACAGCAATATACAGAAGTAATAATGGACTGTAAATGGTTGTCGATAATTTGTAGATCAAGATCGTCTTTGTATAATAAGATTCAAATAAAAATAATCACTCGTTTGTTGGATGCTTGTAGAAATACTTGAGTCCTGTGAATATAAGATAAAATTTGTATGGTAAAAAAAAAAGCTTTACTAAAACGCGATTGAGCACCAAATACTATGTGTTATTAAGGGTAGTTTAGTTGGTAAAACGATTTTAGATTTGCCTTGTCTTTGAGCCTGGTAGCATTTTTGTGGATAACAAGTTTTTGTCGTGGGTTCGAATCCCACTGCGGGCTAGCTATTTACACAGTTACATTTAAAAAAAAAGGCCACATTGCTTGACAAGGGCCTTTAAATTTCATAATCTCAAAAAAACTAATTTATAATAGACAGCAAAGATATAGTATCTCACTCGTTTTATAGCTTTGGGTTTTTTAATGCTTAGTATTTAGCTTAGTTGACAAAACTCGAAAGTTTTTACAAGTTTGTCATTAACCAACACTCTTTCAGGTAAGTAACTTTTGTATTGAAAACGAGTAAAACTTTTTTTAAACTTTGGACAAAGTAATGCTTAGCTAGGCATCCAGTATTATTCGCCAATTCCAGTTTTATGTTGGAATTTATTGTACTACACAAAACAGCTCCTCAAAATTATCATTTTCTTAACAAAAATTTACCCGCTACTGCGGACTGGAACCCAGCATTATAATCGACAGCCACTTCATTTCTGACGTAATCGTCTCTGACGTCAGTATATTCCCCGTCCAAATTGGGCCCACCCACAAGCGCCCCATACAATACGTGGGGGTTGGGGGCAGGGTTGCGAAACGACTCAAAAGTACATTGGGAAACGGGCCGTTGTCTCCACTGAGGACATGAACTGAAGACATAAGAAATTTAGAGTTTTAAAGTTGGGAATTAAAGAAGTTTTTTAAGCATCGAATTGGTTTTAATAAAATAATACTTTTTCTTGAACAGATGAATTTGTTTGGATAACATATAAAAAATATTTAAAACAGGCCCATTAAAGGCGTGATACCTAATCAAGCCAATCACCAATTGGTTTTAATAAAATAATACTTTGTCTTGCATAAACCAATTTGTTTGGATAACATATATGTAAAAAAACACATTCAAACAGGCCCTTCGAAACCGTGATACTGAATCAATCCGATCACAAGCATTTCCATATCGTAAGATTTCGAACCCAGCACGAGTTTTTCCGGGACTCGCGCTCTACCAACTGAGCTACACAGGCTCAGTGGAGAATCCCAAAAGTCGAATCACAAACACAGTATGAATGTATCAATCTTATCCACTTGATCATAGAAGATTATTCCCCCAAAAAGGGCAACAGATAATTAAACACAATCCAATTTAAAAATTATATTTACTTAAAAATTTTTTATGACATTATGTATAAAATACAAACCATTTAAAACTATCAACAAGGCCAAGTAAAGTTGTTCTTAACATATTCATTAAAAGCAAAGTTTTCACTCTGTTATTATACGTGACTGTTGTCTCCATCTGCGTACCGAGTCTCTGGTGACTCGTGATTTACAATATACTACACACAATATATTGGCCATAACCATTTTTCAGTATCGCAGTACAAGACAACGTAAAAAGCACGGTATAGGCTTTAAAAAGATTTTATTCATGAACATATATAAACGCTGCAGAGCTAGTAAAGCGAATTATGTTTTTAATAATGTCATACCACCAACTTCGTGCCAAAAAAAGTATTCGTCTAATATTACAGCTCACCTGGCCCTGTGGTGTACATGCTTTGGTGGGTTGTGACCAAAACCAACTACATAACTTCGTCTTCCATCGCCAGATCCCAACATACAGTGGATTTGTTTTCTTGCATAACGAACGTAACTATGCCGTTCCGTAAGTTCTGGCTCAATTTTGGACGCCATTAGAGCAATCAACGCAAAATTGGCTGAAATTAAATTGTAAACATGTTTCATGACATACTTTTATTTAAAAAAATAAAAAGTGTCAAAAATACTGCCAAATTACAAAATCTACTATATACAGTATTTAATTTTATTTTTTTAACTCATATATAGACAAAGATGCCTTATTTATGCCCTACTGATATTTTGGTACATTAATTCTTGGCAACAAGTTTTGTAACATGACATCACTGGTGATGTCACAGCTACGTCGCGTATGACGTCAGTGTAGAATTTTTTACAGAAATTTTCTAAATCAATGTCAACCTTTAAAATGCACATGAAAATATTTTATGTGAAAATTTTGTCTGACAGAGGGATAAATTTTTTACACCAAACACAACAAAATTAAAACACAATTTAGAAACTTATCCATAGAGTTTCTGTACAATGTTGAATTTCACCTGCGTATCTGTTTGATCCCCATTTGATGAGCCACGTTAAACCATGAGGAGTTTTCCGTGTATTTATTGCAAGATCGACAAAGGCTTTGACGGCATCTCTGTACTTAATGTGACCAGTTTCTTGGGCTAATAAAACCTATTAAAAGATGAATTAGATACGGTTTTAAAATTCGATGGTTTGTGAATTTGCCAAAAAATGTTGTTTTAAGGAGATGAGTTTATTTCGCTTGGTGAAAGATAACATAGCGACACCATTTCACTAAAGCAATCACCAAGCCGGGAATAAATGCGTAACGTTGAAACGTTATGGGGCGCAAAATAGTGGAGGGCACAGTTGGGGGATAATGGCTGAACGCGCTGCAGATACACCGTCGTTGCAAGGTGCTATGTGAATGTAAGTCACAAAAAAGACTCAATAATATAAATTAGCTGAAATGAAAAAGTACATTTTAACAACAGTTGTCAAAAACGTTTGTTAATAGGCTTTACATTTAAAGAAGAAAATGTATACAGTAAGCCATGTTCAATGTTTTTCGTTAGATAGCAAAACCTCGGGTTAATCGGATATTCGCCTAATTTGGGCAAAACTCGAGGTACAAATGATTTGTAATGCGGTAAGACTTGAACTAATCGACATCAGTTAATCCAGATCTTCGCCCAATCCGAAAAAATTGTTCCGAACGGGTCCGGATTAGCCGAGGTTTACTGTGACAAAATCAGGGAGTCGAACCGGAACTGAACCCGAACCCGCGAACCGGTTTGAGCGGTTAATTTCATTAAACCCGAACCGAACCCGAACCGCTAATGACGATTTTCAAAAAACCCGAACCGGAGTTGAACCCTATTTTTTGTTTGGCGTTGGACCCGAACCGGAACTGAACCAGAAAACAATTCAGTCAGTTTTATATTTTGTAATTTTTTTTCAAAACAGCGCACTGAAAAACACGTTAGATAACACTTATAGGGCGTGTCAAAAATAACAGTGCACGGTCAAAATTATTTTGGAGTTTGATAAGGCCAAGTAGATGATGGGTAGAATTAAATCGAAACGAATGAAAATTTGAACCGGTTCAAAAACCGCAAACCGGTTTGGACCGGATAATTTGCCCAAACCGGAACAAAACCCGAACCCGAAAATGAACATTTTTAAAAACCTGAACCGAACCCGAACCCTTAAAAACAAAACGAAACCTGAACCAGTATGACAAGCGGTTCGACTCCCTGGACAAAATATAACCAACTGTCTATTATTATAAGCTACAGATATCTGTTAAAAAAATCTTAAATAACAATAAAGCCTGTACTAAGAAAAGAAAAACATTTCACAAACCTGTACTCCTGCATATTTATCATCCCACGAAAACTCCTGAGGGACTTCGTTGGCACCATAAGCATCATAACGGTCCTCGGCCTTTTTCAAAAAAATGGATTCATTTGTGGCTTTGTGAAGCCAAACTGCTGCCCAGAGTAGCTCGTCGTTGTAACCGTTCCACGATTTGTAAAAGTTCCTAACAGACTGGACGGATTCGTGGTATGTTTTTCTACGTAAAAATGTACCTTTAGTAAAACCAAACCAAAATGGATATTGTTTGGAAACCCATGTACATGTAAAACAACCAGCCCCCCCCCCCATTTTTAAAAACCTGAACCGAACCCGAACCCTTAAAAACAAAACGAAACCTGAACCAGTATGACAAGCGGTTCGACTCCCTGGACAAAATATAACCAACTGTCTATTATTATAAGCTACAGATATCTGTTAAAAAAATCTTAAATAACAATAAAGCCTGTACTAAGAAAAGAAAAACATTTCACAAACCTGTACTCCTGCATATTTATCATCCCACGAAAACTCCTGAGGGACTTCGTTGGCACCATAAGCATCATAACGGTCCTCGGCCTTTTTCAAAAAACTTGATTCATTTGTGGCTTTGTGAAGCCAAACTGCAGCCCAGAGAAGCTCGTCGTTGTAACCGTTCCATGATTTGTAAAAGTTTCTAACAGACTGGACGGATTCGTGGTATGTTTTTCTACGTAAAAATGTACCTTTACTGAAACAAAGTCAAATGGATATTGTTTGGAAAGCTATGTACATGTAAAACAACCAGGTTTGCTTTTTTGACTTAAGGTATAAATAAGATTGAGAAAGGATTGTTACCCCCCCCCCCCCCCCCCCCCCCCCCCCCCCCCCCCCCCCCCCCCCCCCCCCCCCCCCCCCCCCCCCCCCCCCCCCCCCCCCAATATTTTTGACTTTTACTGTGCCGTCTTGGACATACAGTAGACCTCGGTTAATCCGGACCCGTTAGGACCAAAAAAATTGTCCGGATTAGGCGAAGATTCGGATAAACCGAATCCGGTTTAACCGAGGTTTAACGTATATTATTTTAAAAAGGTATTCGTGCTCTTTGCGCCACCTATCGAAATTAAGCTGGCTGCCGTGAGGTATGTTGTTAGTTAATTTGCCTACAAATAAACCATTACCTTCGACGGTCTGCAAATCGGTACAATTCTTTGCTATGTTGAACCAAAGTGTCCGCGTAGGAGGAATTGACATCTCTAAATACAATAGAAGCCGCAGCTAGAGCAGCAGCCGTTTCAGCCGCAACCTCTGTGCCAGGATGACGTATGTCGATCTTGTACGACTTTCTGTCCACCAAAAAATCCTCTGGCCTCCACCATTTGCTATGATCGCGTACCGGGTCCCCAATCTGTGTGAAAATGAGCGTGTTGGTTGTTTTTACTGTGTTGTAAATGTTTGAATGCCAACTATATACATTATAGTACGCCAGGCCCATTCAAGGTGTTGTACCATTCCTATAAGGCTTAGACTAGAAAATCTACCCTGCGGTTGGATTCGAACCAATAAAATAAGCTCTACCGAGACCTCTACCAACTGAGCTACACATGTTTAGCGCAGTGAGCCTGTTGAAAGTTGAATTACAAGCACGGTTGCCTACCTCGTATGCTGCACATGCCCCCCCCCCTCTGTCCACCAAAAAATCCTCTGGCCTCCACCATTTGCTATGATCGCGCACCGGGTCGCCAATCTGTGTGGAAATGAGGGCATTGGTTGTTTTTACTGTGTTGTAAATGTTTGAATGCCAACTACATACATCATAGTACGCCAGGCCCATTTAATGTGTGATACCGAATCAGCTGGCCACCATGCATTCCCATACGGCGAAGCTTAGGCTAGAAAAAATCTAGACTGCGGTGGGATTCGAACCAATAAAACCAGCCTAACCTAGACCTCTACCATGCAACCGAACTACACAGGCTCAATGAACAAAAAACGCCGAAAGTCAAATCACAAGCACCGTTGCCTGCCTCGTATGCTGCACATGTCAGCTTCGTGGTAGGGGATCGTCAGTTCGACCAGTATCAGTTAAGATGAACATAAATTCTAAACTGGGATCAGCCGCAAAGCGTTGATGCAGACCAGCGATCACGGCATACTCATTTATAAACCATAGTACACCAGACATATGAAAGGCATTATATCAAATCAGCTGGTCACCCAAGCATCCCCATATGACATAGGCTAGAAAAATGTGTAGTCTGCAGTGGGATTCGAACCCACGGCAGGAGCTTAGCGGGGGCTTGTGACCCCCCCCCCCGCAGACCAGCGATCACGGCATACTCATTTACAAATCATAGCACGCCAGACATATGAAAGGCATTATATCAAATCAGCTGGTCACCCAGGCATCCCCATATGACATAGGCTAGAAAAATGTACCCTGCAGTTGGACTCCAACCCACGGCAGGAGCTTAGCGAGGGCTTGTGATCTATACCAACTGAGCTACACAGGTATTAGGCCCACTGCTTATATTCCCTGATTTATGAGAAAACGTTTTTTATCTGATTTTGTACGTGTTTTGATGGTTATCAAAGTTTGCGACCTGTTCGTTCTGCAAAACTTATAAAATTTACCTGAACATACAGTACATTAGGGGCAGCGTGTGCTTTAATAAAGTAGTCTGTCGCCCACTTCAGCATATCAAGACCCCCCCCCCCGTTCTGCAAAACTTATAAAATTTACCTGAACATACAGTACATTAGGGCTGGTGTGCGCTTTGATAAAGTAGTCTGTCGCCCACTTCAGCATATCCAGTGCGTTCTGCCATTCTCCAGCGTCTATGTAGGCTTCCTGAAATTCAATCATTCCCCAAGCCAGAACTGTAGCTGAGTAAGCCATCGGAAAACCGAATTTCACGTCGTCACCAGCTGGAAAAAACACAGTATAACTGTCCTTAATCATGTGTATTACTGTGGTATGTGCCTGCTTGCTGAAATTATGCACATAATCACACTTCTTACACCAGAATTTTAAGTACCCAAAAGTATAAGCTTAAAGTCCAGCCCGAACCCGAATCGTTTTTGTGAAGCCCGTTTTTTCCCGAAAATTTGATTGGTAGGTGTATAATATAATAAAGAAGACATCCATACTGGACAATACTAGACAATGGCCCTAAAAGTTGTTTACGGTCAGTTGGACATTTTAAGTCCAGTAACTAGCTACTTAGCTACGTAAACTAAAAAGGACACAGAATGTGAAGTCATGGCCCGTGTAAGCCCGTTGTCACAACAAAAATGCCCGAATCGACCAAAACCAGATCCGAAAAGTCCAGCCCGACTTGTTTCACATGTTAATTTTGCATTCATTTATTTTTTAAGTGCAAAAAGTGGTCACTCACCATCGTACCACCCCCCAGTGAGGTCATGACCTACGTCACAACCATCCTTGAGACCAGAGTCTCCTCTCCATGGAATTCGGTTTCCTGCGGGGAGTTTTCCTGATCTTTGAGCCTCGTAGAAGAGAATCGATTTGTGAATGATCTCGTTGTAGTCGTATTTCGTTTCGTCTGGAATATGCAAGGATGTTTGACAGTTGTACACACGTGTAGTAGTACAGCAGTCACAGTCTTACACCCAGTACAGATGAACAGCCGTACTGGCGCAAAGTCCTACAGCGCTACATTCGTGCTGTTGTACAGCCGAACAGTTGTACAATCATACAGTTGCACAGTTGTACAGTCGTATTGTCTACACTCGTGCGGTTGTACAGCAGTACAGTCTTACAGTTGTACAGCCGTACATTTGTACAAGCATTCGTGCAGTCTTACAGCCGTACAGCCCTATGGTCTTACAGTTGCACAGCTATACAGCCGCACGGTCTTACAGCCGTACAGTCTTACACTCGTAAATTCGTACAGCCCTACACACATACAGCCGTACAGTCGTACAGCCGTACAGTTGTACAGCCGTACATTCTTACAGCCGTAGTCTTACACTCGTAAATTTGTACAGCCCTACACACATACAGCCGTACAGTTGTACAGCCGTACAGTCTTACAGCCGTACAGTCGTACAGTTGCTCAGACGTACAGTCGTACAGTCTTACACCCGTACAGCCGTACATTCTTACACTCGTGCAGCCGCACCTTCGTACAGTTTTACAGTCGTACAGCATACAGTCTTAAATTCGCAACGAACGGACGACGTATCTTTGATTGTACAAACCTTCAGATGAAATAAATTTAACTCGGGTTCTTCCAGACACGGGTGGTAAACAACTGTGCACCGTTTCTGGTCCACATTGTGTCAATGGATCAAACTCCGGACATTTATGCGCTTTATCGTGGGACAAAATAAAATCGAATTCCGGTTGAGTGATATCTTGTGTCGGAATTTCGTCACCACGACATAAATAAGCCACTCCTGCAAAATATATGTTTGTGTTTTTTCTTCTACATACTTTGTACGTGGGATAACTCAGGAACAGGGATTTAACATAAATCAGATATAGACTATATGACTATTCATTTCTTTCAAACATACATTAATGTTTAATCAGTTAAATTGAACATAAATTCATAACTGGAATCAGCTCCGAGGCGTTCATGCAGACCAGCGATTACAGCATACTCTTATATAAATCACAGTACCCTTGAAGGCGTCGTACCGAATCAGCCGGTCACAAAGCATTCTCATATGGCAAGGCGTAGGCTAGAAAAATACCGTTAGAGATCAACTTAATGATTTTACCTGTGGGTGCATCGTCAGCGTTGGGTACAGTTCCCATGAAGCGTAGGTGAAAATCAAGTGGTTCAGTGTTCCAAGTTTGAGCCGTAAAAAACCAAACCCTTCCTTCGTGAAACATACGGGCTGCTTTGAAGTTGTAAGCCTGACAAGAAAAATCAACAAACAAGGTTATTTCATTACATATAAGCTATTGCTGCCAGGCATAATATCAAGTTTCTAGAGCATTCGGTGTTATTTACCCTGATAAAGGCGACCTGTATAGACGAAACGTCGGAATAAAAATACAAATTTGCCAGAAGAGCTCTATAAACTTGTTATTTCTTTACTTTAGACGCGACTGGCTGTGTATTGATAGAGCTTAGACCAGCGGTTTTTCAACTGGTTTTCCGAAAAACATATGTGTTTTGTGACAGATGTTCCGCAAAAAAATTAATAGCTGGACTAAGGTCCCATGGAACATCGGTCGAAAATCACTGGTTTAACACATTGGGCGTAAATAGCTTTTCGTTTATAAAAGTAATTATCCACTGTCACCAATGTTTGAATGTTCAAATGTGTCATCGTGTATTGTTTTATTTACGGTTGTACAATAATTAAAATGTAATTGCGTGGCCTTTTGCTGTTTATAATACAGTATAGTTGAGTGTGACCTGGTTTATTTTATCGCATCTTTACAAAATTTCGTTTGGTGTTACGCAAGATTATTTTAACACATAAAGTGTTCCATGGCTTAAAAAAGGTTAAAAAGCAATGGCGTTTAAACCAGCAGGGTTGCTTACATCAACATCGGTGACAGGTGGGTCGAACACAATTTTAATCGTCCACTTTTGGATAACACCCCTACTATCAGGATTTTTATGAATGGTTCCAATGAATTTCCAAGTTGTTTTATGTTCTCTCCAGCCGTGATTGGTTACGGTGTAGCCTTCAGGGGGTCGAAGATCTATTTAAAAAAAACGGCTAAAAAGGTGCTTCAAAAAGTGCGACAAATTCGCAAGTGGTGCGGTAGAGCTACCAACGTAAGATCTTACTACAGAAACAGCATACAAGACAGGCAACGGTGCTTGTGATTCGACTTTAGATGGTTAACCACTGAGCCTTTGCAGCTCATTTGGTACAGTGCGAGTCCCGGAAAGGTTACTGTCGTGGGTTCGAATCCCACCGGAGGCTAGACTTTTCTAGAACGCTCCAGGGCTTGTGTATTCATCTTAACTCAATTTAACTTTACAGGAACTTAGTTTTATGGCCTTACACTTTTCCGTTTAGCAAACGTTCTGTTGTTGCGCAGCTATTTCTGACTTGTGATTTGCTTTGGCATAACTACGCTGCCATTTTTATACCCAAAGATTTTACACTTACGTTCACATTTAGAAGCGGCAGCGGTAGTCGCCGGATCAACGGTTGTCGGGTCAGCTGGTGTCGTGGTTTCAGGTTCTGCAGTTGTAGTTTCTGGCAGATTGTGGCACGTTCTGTTGGCATTCTTGTGAAGGTAGAAATTTGCCGGAACTTTTAACACAAATAAAGCACGCATTATAACAAAGGCTCAAAATCAGATTTTTTAAAGTTTATAAAAGGTATTAAGTCATTCGTCTTAAACATTGTGAGAAATGTATATATTTCGACTTTACAGCATCATCATCAGAATCTCTAAGCAACTATAACACACGTGTCTTTGAAATCGTACGCTAATCTTATCTTAAAGACGAATAACTCAATGTTTTTCATAAACTTAAATCTACAGACATATGGTTCATTATAGTCTTCATCCACCAAGCAACAAGCTGGGAGATTCTTAATCTAAGTTTGAAGTACATGTATAGGTAGTTCAAGTTTTCAACATATTTTTTTCTACATAGGTGTAGTTTCAAACCTAGCATGCATAATGACCAACTTTCACGAGAAAACTACCTATACTATATCTTAGATCAACTTCCTGCAGTCAACTGACTATCAAGGAAACCATTTAAAGTGGTTCTTTATCCTGATTGATCTGTAGATGGCTTTCCGCACATAGAAATTGACTTTGTACAAAAGGCGTTTTAAAGCTTTAGGAATCGACGCATGTAATTTCCAATAAATTTTATGGGAATGCTATTACAATATAAATTTAACAATTAACTTCTTAAACTGCTACCTTGAGAGAAAAGAGGAATCCCGAATTTTAAGTTGTTGAAAACCACAGCAAAAGAAAAGATTTCGTCCTTAACCAAATTACGCTTTGAAGTAGCGCTCAAGATCGTGCGATCATCATCGGCAAATTTTGTTTGTGTACTGCCAGCGACAATTTGAGCATTTTTGCCGATAGAACTGAAAAAAGGACCAAGTTTAGACTAGAGACAAAACAGTTTGTTTGTTCGTTTTATTTTTATCCTCGGTGGCGGGCCAGGCCTAATTGCGCTAATGCTTATAATGAGTCCGCCGTCGAGCTGCCTGTTTTATTGAATCATTGTTTGTAGCATTTTTTACTAAGGCAGTTGGTGACGTTAATTTACTTCAACCCATCGGGAACCACTGGGTTGGAGCAATGCCGCTCAAGTTTCTTGCTCAGGGAAACACAAGAGACCGAGATGGGATTGGAACACACAACCTTTTGAACACAAGG
>QLIY01000384.1:129715-141966 GCA_003260075.1 Phallusia mammillata | reverse complement strand
ATATTTTCTAGAGCAATGAAGTGGCAAACAGCAATATTATGGAAAAAGGATGCATTGAAAACATCACAAGCAAAGGATTGTTTATTAAAGCCTTTCTGACTGACAGGCATCCACAAATCATTAAATACATTAGTGAAGAATCTCCAGAAACAAAACATTATGTTTGGCATGTAGCTACAATTATGATAGAAATAAAAGATGAGCATACACCAGTATATTTGTGTTTATGGTTTTGAATTCAGAAATCCAAAAGAAACTGACAGCACTTTCTAACAAAGCCTATTGCAAAGAGTTGGGACCTTGGGTGAAAAGCATATGCAACCACATGTATTGTTGTGCAGCAACATCACAAGGGAATTCACAACTTATAGTTGACAAGTGGCTGTCAGTCTGGCAACGTAACTCTGAAGTCTTCCCCAGCACCATTCAACAAATTTTCTGTAGGCAGTATACCTGTAACGCATAGAGGTTGCTGGTGGCATGTTAGTAGTTAGTACAGTAAAACTTACTCGTGACGGGTGTTAATTACCCTCATCATGATTTCCCAATTGACGTTTAAATCGATAACATGCTGCTTCTAATACACGTCGAGGCATATAGATTTATTAATTTCAAATCCAGGATATGCTTTTATACAAAGCAGATTCGAACATTCGTTGAACTTGGCTAACTGCTGTTGCACTTACTAATTTCATGGCAGCAAACGCATGATTTCTCTCCTCCATTATCACATAATTAGTACCTAAACACCTACAATAATTCTGTTACGTGGAAAATACCTTTTATCAACAACAAAACACCTACCTTTTTAAGCAAACAGTTGTTATATATTGCTTAACTATCAATTACGTATACTACGTTAATTTTATCAGTTGTAAACAATAAAAAAATGTACGCATCAAAGCTAAAACAAGCAATAAAAACAACAGCTGACCAACGCCATTGTTAGAAGTTGGTACGAGGTGACGTAACAATCGCTGCTACATTTTAAACCAAGGTGTCGCTCGAGAGCTTATTGTTTGATTGAATATCTCGAAAACGAGAAATCATAGAACAAAAAATATTAGTGATTCGGAATCCCTGATTTTTGGCAATTCTAAAGATCTTAAATGTAGAAAATGTCACATCGCCGCTGCCGGGGCCCTTTAANAAATTCACGACTAACCTTCAAACAAATAAATTAAAACATGGCAAAAAAATTGTTTAACTGTACTCACTGTCGAACTTAGAATATAGCAAACGGGTTTGGTTTTGGAGCACAATATAAACCCGGAACAGACAACACAACTACAGCGGCCGGTTCACACGCTGCGTGATTGGTGGAGCTGCGCGAGCCGCAGCACCCAGTCGCCTATTTCGCCCGGCATGTAGCTTTTCCAAGTGCGCATGCGCACAAGTGCAAAACGTCATGAAACGTCACGATTCGTCATGAAACTGGAGCTGCAGTTCCACCATAGATAACATATTAATGCCACAAATTTTTTTTTTAAATGAAAAAAATGCCGATCAAGGCGCAAATTATACTTATAAAAATTTTACTTAGGAATAAAAAAATAAGTATCATGAAAGTTATCTGTATTATTGTGGTAGGAATGTTAGGTGAAAATATCTAGGGGGTGCTGCAGCTCCGCAGCACCCTAGCACGAGCCGCCCCTGGAGCTAAGTGACAAATATCCGCAAGGTGTCAGTGTTTATAGATTTAAAACGTAAATATTTGACTTGTAACTTCGATTTTTGTGGTTGGGGGGGGGGATTTTTTTTTTAAATGAAAAAAATGCCGATCAAGGCGCAAATTATACTTATAAAAATTTTACTTAGGAATAAAAAAATAAGTATCATGAAAGTTATCTGTATTATTGTGGTAGGAATGTTAGGTGAAAATATCTAGGGGGTGCTGCAGCTCCGCAGCACCCTAGCACGAGCCGCCCCTGGAGCTAAGTGACAAATATCCGCAAGGTGTCAGTGTTTATAGATTTAAAACGTAAATATTTGACTTGTAACTTCGATTTTTGTGGTTTTAAACCTGAAATCGTGTTTATAAAAATAGGACAAATAACATATTAAAAAATAATTTTCCGGTGACGGGGCTCTTTAAAAGAACTTTTTGCATCATTTTCGGCATATAGTACATTTTCGGTTGTCGTACGGCCCTTTTCTTGACATTCATGGTAAGTTAAGCAAATAATAGTAGCAATAAATCACCTAGCCTAGCCCTAGCCTATACGATCGACATCACAAAAGCATTCTGTCATGGTATTGCATCAGAAGTAACTTGGTCTTTTCAAAGGTCCCGTGTAGATGCAACACCTCTGGTAATAAATTTTTACCCATTTTACCAAACGATTTAAAGGAGAAGAAATCTTTTATCATTTTGCAAACGTTGTCTTTTTTGATCTGCAAATCATTATGCACACACAACATGCAGCCTAAAGTAATAAAAATAATTAGTCTTTTTGGTTCAGCAACAATGGCTGAATAAATTAAATAAAAAACATAAGTTTGTCCTAATACCGGAACGAGACCGTTTTTTTTTTGTTCCGGTATTTAGTATTTCTGGACATTTAACACGAAAAAGTTTCACTAGGCGCATAAAGTCAGAAAGCCGCTTGTTACATCCCACAATAGGCTACTAAAGGCCTTATTACAGAAAACGGCATATTTTGCAAAGAATTTATTGCCAGTCATGCAAAAACAATTATTACTCTTACCGGACTTTCGCGAATAATAAATGAGTGTAATAGTGAAGTACGTGGGCCTGGTCTAGAAAAATATTTTGCAGTGGTGTTTAGCATGTTATATTATATTCTTGTTTAGTATAGGGGAAACTTATACCTTATAAGTTTGAACCTATAAAAAAAATAAAAAAGTAGTCATTCAAATAAAGGGTAGTTTATGCGATTCGTTAAGTTATGACGCTAAGTATTAGTTTGCATAACGGCAATGTTTGGATATTAACGTAAAAAGAGTAAAAGACATTTAAAACATTTTTCGCCAAGTGGTCCATTTTACACGTATAGTGTGTAATTTGGACCAAAGGCGTGTGTAAAGTGGACCACTTATAATACGTGCGATTTCTCTTCCATAAGTCCATCAAAACGAACGTTAACAGCCCCAGTATACCAACCTGATCAAGATTTGTTTTACATTACCACAATGTTTTCACAAAAAAAAAAAAAAAATTTTATTGAATGAAGTCAAAAATGGGATAAAAAGATTAAAATAAAAGAAATCTTGAAGATAAAAAGGTCATAAAGGGAATTACTTTTTTGTTTAGTTTTTTTCTGTTTTTTCTACCACAAACGGAGAGTAGCCTACAACATTAAGTTTGAAGCTAGGTGGCCTTGAGCATTATATCAAGTCTTCTTTCAAGCTGTATAAAAGATATTCTGCCTCCTTGCGTATATTCCGAAATATAAGCAAGTTCCAAATTACACGCAGGGTCCAAATTACNACCCTAAAAAAATTATCAAATTTGCAAATTTTGTTTTTCTTTCTATAACAAACGGAAAGTATAGCATCAAGTTTGGAGCTTGGCGGCCGTAAGCCTTATATCAAGTCTTCTTTCAAGCTGTACAAAAGATATTCAGCCACCTTGCGTATATTCGGAAATATAAGCAAGTTCCAAATTACACGCAGGGTCCAAATTACACGACTTTCCCCTATTATTGTTATTATTCGGAGTTACCAGAGGTAGTAAGCATGAGCGTCCACAGGAAAAAATACAGGAAGGGCAATACTATTGTCACATCGCCGTTCGATAAACGATATTTCAGAGCAAAAATTCGGCCTTTTAGGGTACTAAGTGCGGCTTTGTATGTCAAAATACATTTTTAGGATGTTGAAATTACAGACTGTATCAGGCGCTGAAAAATAGACAGAAACGTATTGTTTAACCTTTGACGCACCCTAAGGAACTTTAAAATAAGAATACTGTAGCCCAGGGGTCGGTAACCCTTTTTGCACTGCGGACCGTTTTGAAACTGAAATTTTATCGCGGACTGGCCTTCAAAAAACTACAAATATTCAGCAATGAAAACGACTAAATTAGTTCATCATCCCCGGAGTACATGGGCAAAATGTTTTAAAGTATCTGGTCTAAAAACGTATACGGCCCGGTATAAGAAACATCTCGCGGATATATCGCTACTTTTTGGCCCGCGCATGCAAAAAGGTTGTCCACCTATGCCTTAGAATAAGAACGTAATGTGAAAACATATATTTTTATTATAAGCCGTAAAGATGTGTAAACTCGGAATATTTGTATAGAGGTCGATTTTGAAAGTTCAAGCGGATCGATTGTTGTGAAATTATACGACACATACGAACCGCTTATTATAAGAGCTAATTAAGGCGCTTCACACACACTTTATATCGAATCTCACTGAATAGTCGCATTTGAATGTACTAATTCATTCTTCAATATGGCCGACTATCAAAAATGTTCAGTTTGACCGACAATAACCGTTTGTTGCATTGACACCGAAAATAAAAAATGTCTATGATGTCTATGGGTCGTATCTTTGCTCGCGCTGTGTTGCCTAGCAACAGTCAAGTCATGTTCGTAGTGTTGACTGTTGACAAAAAACTGGTTAATTCCTGGAGAACAACCGGGCCAAGTCGTTTTGTTTATTTGTAAAAGATTTTGTTTACTCTTTTGCCGCTGCTATTTTCTTGGATACAGCAAGCAAAACTACATAAACAGCATTTTTTTAGGGAAGCTAACGTGGCAAAATGCCTGTATTAAGTGAAATGCATAAACCTCCTATTCAAGAGCAGATATCAGAAATAGCTAAAAAGATACAGCTTTTAGGTAAGTGGTTTATATTGATTGAATATTTTGATCAATAAATTTTAAACTAATGTGTAACTAAGGACGTAGTATTTTGAGGTTATTATTATGTCGATAATGTCTAAGCTGCTTTTTATAAAAAACTTTAAAATATAAATCAAAAATTCTACAGAGGGTGATCGCAAAGCATATTATGAGAGTTCACAATGGTCAATCAAAAAGAACCGTGACATCATTTCTCAAATGAGGCAGGAAAACAAAAGTTTGCACAAGAGTTTGGCTGATGTTTTAGCTGTAAGTGCAAAATAAAAGTACTTCAACAAGTTATGAAGCTAAACATATGTGCAAACTGTTATAGTTTTTGTAAAGCAGACTTCAGTTTTGAAAAAGACAAATCCTGTAAATTACTTTTGCTCTCATTAGCTGAAACTGTTAATCATTTAGATACTGTATTGACAGTACACATTTTTGACATAGTTGCAAATTTACACTTCCTTAGCTGATGCAATATTGCTATGACATTATTCTGTGGAAATATGCATAGTTCTCTTTGGTAGTCCAGAAAAAAAAAACTTTTCCATAAAAGTTTGGTACTTCAAAATATTTGTTTAAACTCATTTCGTTTGTCCAAAATTTCTGATTAGGTGGATTGCAAGTAACTAGATTTTTTTCAAACAAATAATGGACAAGGTTTGGAACAGGGGTCAGCAACCCCTGGCACGCCTGCCAAACGTTGGCATTTGAGGTCATTAACACACGGAAACAACAAGTAAATTGGCATGCGTCGACTGAAAGGTTGCCGACCCCTGGTTTGGAATTTACAGTTCTGTTCTAGAAGAACAGGATTCCTGATTAACCTGATTTGTTGGTACATTGTGTTTTTTTTATGTTTTATGACATATGATGCTCTCGATATTTGTATGTATCTGTTTGGAAAGATATTTTTACATATATATTACCTGTACCTGTATAGAGAATACAACATATCTTTCTTCTCAAACTCAACCTGTTATTTCTGTTAGGGAGATGATAAAGTTATTGATCAAGCCTTTCAAGGACGTCATGTGGAGAGAGCTGCTCTTCGAAACAAAACTGGGAAAATGGCCTTGTCTATTGTAGACCAAAAGGTACAATAATAACACTGTTTTCTAAAGCTAATTATGGGTATCCTATCCTGAAGGGAACACATTTTGAGTTTACTTCTTTTGTTTGTTTTTTTAACTTTTTTTTCTTCCCTTCCTTTTGTCCACACTCTTTTGCCATGATATGTTTGATGAGTTGGGGTGAAACTTTTACAGGTGGTAGATATAGTCATGTAGATTTGCTGTATATTATGTTTGGCTTGATAACACTAGTATTCACCCCACCAACCCCCAAAAGCTACACCTTTTTCATACATTTTATTTGGTGCTGGGTACCACAACGAAAAGATCCTGTTGTGTAATAGTCTAAAAAAGGAAACTGAACATGATTATGTTACTTCTGTTTGTGATCTACTTCGATAACATGGTTGCTGTTTGTACAGATGGGATGTTAACATCCTTATGACTTCCAAAGAATTAATGGTTGCCGCTCAAAACACCGCTAGTAGTCATAAATTTAAATATTGGCAAATTGTGAAAAAGTTTTTCAGGAATGGCAGTTTGGTCATTGTGGTTTGGTATTTTATTAGTTTGGGTGTAGAACCCTCCATCCGTTACCCCACTAGCCACCTAGATGGGTGAATTTTTTAGCAATGGAATTCGGACAGCTTCTAGAGTTTGCCAATCATAGGGGGCAATTGTTGTGTTTCACCTTGTACCTACAAAAATTTACATAGTATGGTTAATTGAGCACAGTGCCAATCACTGTCTTTGACTTTACAGCACCAAATGTTTTGGTTACCACTTTAAATGCGTTATTTACAAATTTGCATGTGTGGGGACCCATGAGTTTCTGCTTGCAGAAATAAAGTAAGGTTATAAAAAACAGTGGAAAATGTGGGACCCAATATAAAACAAGTGTGGCGAATATATTAGCGTTTCAAAATAGGTCATAGTGTATGTGCAATGACTAAATGTGCTAAGCCACCCTTTTAGTATTTATAATATTTTTTGTTACTTTATCTTTGAAATTCCATTTTTGTTAAGGTTTGTGATAACAAGAAGCGTTTAAATGCACTGAAGTCTACAACAGAAGCTAAACGAAAGAAGCTCCATGAACTTCAAACTCAACATGATCAAATGCTAAAAGATGCCTCAGCTGCTGTGGAGATGGATAAGGGAGAGAGTGATTCAGCACAAGTTTGTTGTTTTGTTTCATATTAAAAGTAAATTTATTAAAAAAGGACTCCAACTCATGTTTAACAAAGCAAAAAAATAAATTTATCAATTATTATTAACTGCTGGTTACTTGTTATTCAAGTGCTTTCTGAACATCATAAAATTACTTTTTAAATTGTTATTTTTCAAGCACTTACGCCAGCTGGAAAACAGACTGGATAAGGCCAGGTTGAAGTGTCAAGAAGCAGAACACATCAGCAAAGTGTATGAAAAAATCAAATCACATTTGCAACAAGTACATAAAACTTATAGATTATATAAATTAAGGTTAAAATATGTTTGATTTGCCTTTTACTTCTACTAGGAGAGCCTCACTTTTCACAATCAACTTGATCTACAAGAAGTGGAGATACTTAAAACCAGACAAGAATTAGTTGAGGTAAAATCAATGTATGCTGATGCACAAGTGGCCAGAGATGATGCAAAGGAAGAATTGGCAAGACATGAAGACATTGTGTATAGGTAACAAATTGTCATGATTGTTTTAACAAAATGATTGGTGTAGTTTTGGTACATTGCTAATAAATTTAGAGAAAGAAAGGAACGGGAATTGGCACTTGCGGAACTAAAAACTCAGGCAGAAGAAAAGAAAGCTCATGCTGAGAGGGTGGAAAGAAGGGTAACTTTGCTCTGTGCTTCACTATTACATGTCATACATAGCAGTGGATCCAACATGACCCTAATGTTCATTTCACTTGGGGTGTCAAATCCTAAGATATGCATGTAATCTTGCCATTTCCTTGAAATGAAGCAGGGGTATGTTTGAAACTATGGCCCGAAGCATAACTTAGATTAATTCCATTTGGAAATGGTGACATTAAATTAATGCTACCTTCAAAAGTTCTCCGAGATAAAACAAATTGACACTATAATATGACTCAGTTTAAAAAGTAAACAAGAAAAATGCTCAAATTAATAACATGGCAATATGGCAGCTGCAACGAGCTGCTTTGCAAGATCAAGACTTGGGTCAGGATGGAAGTAGGCCAATGCTGACAGAGGAAGAGCAGGAAAGAAAAATTACTAGCTATGAAGAGGCCTTCCTTCGCATCAAAGAAGCTACCGGTGTTTCAGGGACACAGGTAAGTAAAAATAAAAATCACCACAAAATGGGTGTAAAGTAAAATCTTCATTTAACATTACTGAAACATGCATTTAAAACGAAATATTATTTTCAGGAAGTTGTTGCTAGGTTTAAATCACAAGGTGATACCCAACACCATCTTGATGATTTAAAGAAAGAAAACAATAAGCAACTTGAAAGATTGCAGGAAGACAAATTTAAGTTGCAACAGGAATATGAGGAAATGAAATATTCTGGGGAGGCAAAGCTATCCAGGTATTGTCTGACAGACTATTTCTCTTCATGTCATAGCTTCTTTCTGTTGTATCATTGTGGATTTACTACACAGTGGTCAAAAAATGCTTGAAGAGTTTGAGCAGCACTTAAAAGAACAAGAAGTGAGAAGAGATGAAGCTTCTGAAAAATTGGAACGGGCAAGTCATGTTCTTGTCAGTGTAAAAGCGGGAGTGGAACATCTTGCTGATAAACTTCAGCATCTTAAAGTTGTAAGTTTTTTTTACTGAAACGGCCAATTTACATGAAAGTAATAATTTATCAATTATTTATTTTAAACAATTCTTTTAGACTAAAAGCCATGTTCCGACAGCCCATTTGTCACCATCCTCTGATGAGTATGTTCTTGATTTGTTGTCTGTATCAGAGGAGAAACTACTCAAACTCCTGGAAGATCTGGATGGTCGGGAATTGTTAGATATTCTGCGGCAAATGGAAGAGGAAGAGGTTTGCTAAATTGAAAGTTATCAAAATAAATATGAAGCATATGTTAAAAAGTTCATTTTTTTTAAGTTTCATTCCAGCATAGAAAACAAACTTCCTTCTTACAATGTAAGAATCCCACTTCCAGCCACCCACAAACATGATGCATATGAAGGTGATGTTTATTGTTTATATTTTTAGTTTTGTAGAGTTTGATTTATGACCTTAAGATATGAACGTGGGTTGTTTTGCATATCACTTCTAGTTTTAATTTATTTCTAGTTGTTTTATTTTTTATCCTTTCAATATTTTCAAAGCAAAAGTGAAGCGTTTTGGCCTTTATGATTTACATCAATGAGATTTTTTAGAGCCTGGAAACTATTGTTAGCGCTTATATGCGAATAATAGCAATTATCTGTACCTTAACGTTACTTGGTGCAGCTTTTGAAAAAAAAAACCTTGATGAAACAGATTAATAAAGTTTTACAGTGAGGGCAGGTTTTTTTTAAGGTTTGGTTTGGATGACCGCTAAGTAGTTTTAAGAGACTGCAAGTGTTTCATTTAAATACCAAAAAATAGCCATATTTGCTTAAACGAATTATTTATTAGGCTACTGGCAGTGCACAATCACATTGATCGTAGGCTATATTCGTATTATCGACAAGACATAGCGAGAAACAACCATTACTTTTCTACTGTAGTTGCAAGTCCAAATTTTGGGAAACCGCTGGAGAAATTTGGGGGACCGTTTCGGTCCCCCAAAACACCTTAAAAAAACACTGAGTGAGGGCATTGCAAAAGCTACTTTAGACCGTTTCAGCTAGCCCCAAGTTTTTCGCTATATTAATTACAACACATACAATCGGCAATTCTTATAAAGATTCGGTTTCGGTCGATTAATTGGTTGCGATTCGGCCGAAACCGAATCTTTGTAAAAATGGTCGATTCGGCCGAACACTCGGTACGTTTCTAGATACAACTGTTTTGATTATTGAAATGATGCCGTTAACATACATTCCAGAAGAAGAAAAAAGACAGATTTGAAGGTTTAATACGTCGTCACACACACGAGTAGAGAGCCTGATTTGGTAAACATGAATCTTGCCTCACAAACAAAAATATGCCAACTTCTACTTCCACTTTTACAACAAATTAAGCAAAATGCAACAAACACATGTAATAACAAAGTTGTAAGTTTTCAGACGGAATGTGTAAATTTATGTTTTACCTTCACCCAGATGATGACGAAAGCGGCGATGACGACACATCGGCACCGACCCGCGTGGACTTAAAGAGAAGATCGCAAATGATCATCGATTCGAAAATGAAGAAAGGGCGAAGTCGGCCAAGAAAAAAGAAGGGAGGAAAGATGTAGGGGCTGAAATGCAAAGCTAATCCCAGTTTGGGGAAAAGCAGGTGGTCGATGTTTGGTTTTGCTTGACACTGTACATTAGCTTTTTATACTGATTACGATACCACGAAATATCCGTAAATATGTTCTTTATGGTAATGACAAACCTGGCATCTAAACAAACACAGAGTTAAAGCAGATGTTATTGCATTGTATTAACGCACTGTTGTAGTCAATGTTGTGTTTAAATAAGCTTGATTTGAATTGTTTATTTAAAAATATTTTACATGATTTTTTTCATGTTTTATGTAATGTTGAATTTGGCTAGATGTGATGAGTGGTTTGTTTAGAATATTGGTGTGAGCACCAAATATTTAATTGGATTTGGAATTTGAACTTTTTGAGCTTTAGAATTTTAAGTTAAATGCATCAATTGTCTTGTAAATTATCAAAATAAAACCTTTATTGAATTGATTTGAAAAAGTGGCGGTATGTGGTTACAATATTAAACGTTGTATTGCACTTGTGAAGTCTGCATACATAGTGGTTCCAAATAAGGCAAGATCAGCCGCCGATTAAAAACATTGACATATCACTTGTATAGTCCCGGGGAAAACACTTAACGGTATCCTTTGTTTGACAGTAATGAAATCGGTGTTGTACTCAAAGCTGAAAAAATTTATTGACACAAAAATAAAAACACGTAGCAAAATTTCACAGCAAAATAAAAACCAAATATTTTTAGCTAAATGATCTTCGCTCAAGTGGTGTGCTAGTTATGTCAACATGCAACTTTTCAGCTTGGGCAATAGCAATCGCTACAGATTTTCTTCGTCCTGATCTTGCCGATACTGAAGAGTCTTCGTCTTGGGCCGTTGGAGGTTTTAAACTATGCCATCTTGCCAACGGTTTGTTTGCAGCCTGTGAAAGCATTTCCTTCCAGTGGTTGCGTTCTTCATCATCGCTGGAAACTAAAAAAGCGTTTGTTTTCTTCTTAGTATGGCAACTAACAAATGCAGACAGACCGAGCTTTTATTGGGGCTAAAATGGACTCGGTGTCTATCGACGTTATCATATAAGTGAGGTTATTTCCAAATATTTTTGGCACACAAAGGCAATGTTCTGAATGTTTGTATTAAATCAGCGGTTCCCAAACTGGGGTCCGCGGTCCTTTAGGGGTCCGTGAGGCAATGTTTGGGGGACCGCAAGGCGGGTAAAGTAATTCTATGATCTTATTTAGCGTCAGTTTGTGCCACTGAATAAGTTTAAATCAAGAGAATTGAGAAATCGACTGTCTCCGTTGCTAAACAATAGCCTTTATTAAATGACAACTATCAAAAATGCAATTGTTCGCGCACAATCGTACTGCTTTTTGTCTTGTCTGTAATGTCACAAGCTGTGTTTAGATCAGGGGCGGGCAACTTCTCCATTCGGCGGGCCTGATATGGGAAAATGAAGTACTTGGCGGGCCGGATTCCTGAATCGATACATTAATCGCGTATTTATCCAGTGATTTAAAACGGATTTTTGACCACCTAACCAGGGTTGGGGAACCTTTTTGTTTATGAAGGCTACCAAACGATTTATCGACACTCGTGTAGGCCGCATAGACTATTTCCCAGGCCAAGGACAGTGATGTTCAAACTTTTTGACTTACAGAATGGTCGTTTTGCTATTTCCTCGTAGTTTGTAGGACTTACGGTCCAAGCTAATTAAAGTTCCTCACTACATTTTCATCTTCACTACAACATTCAGGATTTATTTAACCTAGAAATTGCTGAACCTGGAGTTTTTGGTAGTCCTATGGAAATCGCTTTATGTACCACTATGGGACCATGGGTCTTGTTTGAAAACCGCTGCCCTGGAACTAATCAAAAAATAATCTGCAATAAAATCAAAAATACGTTTCTGTCTATTTTTTTCAGCGCCTGGTGCAGTCGGTTATATCAACATCTTAAAAATGTATTTTGCCATCGAAGGCCGCACTTAGTGCCCTAAAAGGCCGCATGT